>JABUQX010019383.1:0-56146 GCA_015478945.1 Trachelipus rathkii | reverse complement strand
AGGTGTATTTAGTAAGGAGGCTAATGGGCTAGAAGTGAGAAAGTTGGAAAACAGTGATAAATCTGCAGGTATAGAGAAATTACAGGTGAAATGACTCAGAACGGGTGCTAGATGGAGAATGAGGTGGTTTTAGGAAGTTGTGTACAAAGGGTTTATGGAGGGTATAACTGTTCGAGGATTGGTAGGAGAGACAGTAATTAGTTATGAAGTGTAAAGAGAGATAAGGGAATATTGTAGGAGATTATAAGGGAAATTAGGTTTTATTGAGTGTGTAGGGAAGATATATGCTGGTGATTTGTCGAAAAAAGTGCGTCGAGAGTGACTGAGAATCTGAATGAGGTAAGGCAAACAAGGTGCGTTTAGGAAGTGGTAGAGGATGTTTATGGAAAACAGCTTTATCAATTGAAACAAATAATTGGAAGAAAAATGACGTAGAATATAAATTGCATTTAGGTTTTTATGGCATTTGCAACCGCAGTATGAGTAGAGTAATGAGAGGCACTCAATGGCAAGTGTTGGTGAATATATGGTGTTGGTGTGAAGGCTTTTCTGAAGGAATCAAAAGTAATGTATGTATTTTAATAGTGAAGCATGTGTAAGAAATAAGAAGATTTAAGATTGTTTAATAGTAATAACGGAGTGTAGGCAGGGATGTTGAATATCTCTCCTTGTGCTTCCAATTGTAAATGGATGGGTTATGAAAGAAATTAGAGGTGGGGGTGGCAGAGATGGTGTTAGAATGATGAAAAGTGGACAGAGTGGAGGGTGCACTAGCTATTAAATGTGGATGGATTTGGTTTTGTATGGTGAATTTCAAAAGTTTGAGAGGATGGACTGGTTATGCGATGGAGCTAGACGGAATCCGGGACGTGGAGAGGGGATGACTATGGATGAGAAAGAAGCGAGAAGAGAGAACTTTGGCAGGGTGTGATAAAAGGATGGGTTTTGAAAGTAAACGTAGAATAAGAGTAAGATGTATGGTTGTGAATAGGACAGTCCTCGGCGTGAAGTTATGTCAGATGGTGAGCAGCTGGAACAAGTGTCTCAGTTTAAGTATTTTTAGGTTATATGTTGGATGAATAAGGGGAACGGCTGATGCAGCAGGAAAGTTGTAAATGGCGGAGAGGTGGCTGGTGCAATTAAACGTCGGTTGGTGGATTGCAAAGAAGCTAAATCTTGAAGCGCGGCGGCTTACATATAGGTAAATGTTGTTACCTGTGTTTAATGTAAAGTAGTGAGACTATGTCTGGAATAAGAGGTTAGATTCTAATAGTAAAGACTGTGTGTTCAGATGGACAAACTCTTAGGGGTGTGTTAGGTGTGAGAAGAATTGATAAATATAAGGAATGAACGTTTCAGAGAGTTATGTGGTGTGAAGAAAAGGTAAATAGCAGAATAAATGAAAAGTACGGTGAGATGGTTTGGTCATATGGAAAGATTGAATGACAGTCGGCTTTTAGAGGATATATAGTGGTGAGTGTGTTGGGAATCGACCGGCTGGGAGAATGAAGAATAAGTGGATTGAGTCTGTGAACGAATGTCTGAAGGAGAGGGGTGTGAGTTGTTGGCAGAGTGCGAGAATAAAGGTGCATAATAGGAGTGAATGGAGGGGTTTTGTGAGTGGTATGGTTGTGGCCCACCTGGGCCAGGAGATGAACCCTACACTTGACGATATGCCATAATGAGGGTCCGTCGCGGTCCCGTGAAGCTCTAGGGTGGATTTCTGACTGAGACGAGTTCTCACTAATAGTATGGTAAGGTTTTGGTAAGGATGGCCTTTCTCTTGTTCGACTTGTGTCATATTCTTCTACTACTTTTCTTTTCCGATGCATGTCACGCACCTTACCCCTTGGGAAAAAGGAGAAAAGAAGTGAATCAAATATTGAAGGTGAATGATTTGGCAAGCATGTGATGTAATTTAACAGAGGGCGGATGGACCAAACTTTTGGAAAATGGCATCAACGGATGGAGTGTAGCTAAGTGAAATCAACAAGGATCTGTTGAACTGATTACGGAGTGCGGTGATGACAAAATTTACACCAAGTTTAAGATCATGAAACATGTAATGGACGTGCATAATCGCGTTGACGAGAGGCTGACCACAAAGCAATATTGGGTTTAATTTTTCGTAGTTAAGCCCCTCGTTGATGTCCCGTTCACCAATACTTCCAGCACAACCTTAATCCTAGGCAGAGAGCATAAGAGTAGTTAATCGAAATGAAGCAATCCTGTTGAAATGCTCGTGAGATATTAAGAGCTGCTAATGTGAGAGGGGGTAGAATGACTATTATATTAAATAATTTAATAGAATACACATATGTTAGTGATCTATACTACCACTATAAAACGTTAAAGAACAAAAATAAATAGGTCAATCTTACCTATGTTGTGAGCTTCGTCAAATACAACACAAGTCTCCTTTTTCATTTCCTTAGAAACAATTTCAGCAATTTTGGGGTCTAACAAATAATGATAACTGTATACTACGATATTTGCTTGCAATATCTGGCAAAACAATGTTATGAAAAAGATAAACAAATATTTACCTTAACATAGCAAAGACAAAAAAAAAGTTGTAATTAAAATTACTACAAAAATTTAAAAATATAAAAATAAAAACAAAGGTAGGTAAATTGATGAAATACTTTCCTTAATATAGATGTAAAAGCTATTCAAATTATTATGGAAGTATTTTGAAATAATAATCATAATAATAATAATAATAATAATAATAATAATAATAATAATAATAATAATAATAATAAAAATAAAAATAATATAGCAATGTTAAGTTCAACATTAAGCAGTATCTTACCGCATGTCGAGCCATGAAATATGGACAGAAGCCTTTTTTCCGTCCATACTCCCTAAGGTCATCCAGATTATAGCATCCGAGCGGCATGGGAAACTCTTTCCCATCTAAATCAAATTTTTCAAAATAGTCACACTGTGGAATGGAATCATCACGTTGAGCTCTCGATCTTACATAAGAAGCAGTTAGAGCATGACATCCACTGTCAACAACCTTTCCATCGCGAGCCTTACTCACCTTTTATTATGGTAATAAAGAAAATTTTACAAAATATATCTATAATAACTTTCTACATTCTAATATATATATATATATATATATATATATATATATATATAATACTTAGTATATATTAAAAAAAAAAATATATATAAAATATAATATATATATTATATATATATATAATATATATATATATATATATATATAATATAGTATGAATTAAAATGGTATACTATATAATATTATTATATATAATATATATTATATATAGTATATTATATTATTTAGCATATATATATATAAGTATATATATATATTAACATTCTATATATATATATATATATAATATATTATATATATATAAAATTAATACTTAGTATAAAACAAAACTTCTAAAATATCTTTTAATAATTTACATTTTTAAATATAGGCCTATTTGATTTTTAAAAGCTAATTTAAACCGACATTTAAAATAAAAATATGAAATATATATATAAATATATTATAGTATTATAGTATATTAATAATATATATTATATATTATATATATATATTATATATATATAAGTATATTATATATATAATATATTATATAGCCCTATTTTATACAGTGTTTGACCTCCAGGAACGAAAAATCAATCACATCAATGTATCGTTATTTTATAATTTTAAGGTAATACAATAATTTTTCTGGGTACCTAACTTAACCTAACCAAACTTAAACCTAAATTAACCATACCTAATATTAACGGAGTCAACCACTTAAAAATATATATATATTATAAGTAATATTATATATTATTATATTAATATATATTATATTATACTATATATGATATATATATATATAGTAATATATATATAAATATTATATATCTAGTAGTATATATATTATATATATATATAGTATTAAAGCTAAAGGAATAAAAACTTTCTTTTTATAAAATATTTATTTAGAACAGTATTGATTGGTTACTTTATAAAAACTAATCACTTTACACAATTTCTAAATCACTAAAAATATAAAACATTGCGTAAACAATTTGCATTTCAAATAAACCCTGTATCTATTTACAAACTTTATAAGAGATAAAATTACATTTTTCTTTCTATAGGTAAAATAAGAAGCTTTCGCTCTATGCCGGAGCCCTTCGTGATGGTCTATCGAGTGCAAGAACGAAGGAATCAAAAATTAGACTGACAATGAATTTTGGAGTTGGTTGGTTTCTGTTTTAAATTATTTTCTTGTAGAAATACGTGTCTTCAATTAAACTGATTTGATCGGATCCAATCTTCGCGTCGGCCCAGTTAACTTTAATGCTTAAAGAATCTTATTCTAATGCAGATATGATTCAATTGCCTTTCTTAAACTAATATCTGAAGTGTTTGAAATTGTATTTGTTTCTTTATATTGATGGACATGGTTATATTTTGGTTCTATGTGAATATAGGAGCAGAGTTACGTTGTCGGTGCTAAAGATCATATTATATGCTTGATTTTATCTGTCTGTAAAATCGTTTGTTTTCGCCGAAACAGGCGTTGCCAGTCTCTGCATGGTATGCGGTATACGCATTCAATGAGGTCGGGCTTTTAACTAACACGCCCCCTAAGATTGTCCATCTTGAAACATTGAACTTTAGATCTATACCGTTTATTCCAGACCAAAGCAAAGACGGATTATACATTTAACAACAACGGGCCTAAGACAACATACCTTATAGGTGTTTACAAAAAACCACCTATAACGATAAGGATGTAATTGAGGGCCAAGCCACCTCCTGTCCAAGATTTATCACAGCTTTCCTAGCTACTACTCTGCATAGATCGATTGCTCCAGTTGTCATCCACATATAGGCTCCTAAATATTTAAACTGAGACACTTTGTTCCAGGTGCCTCAACCATCATAACATACCACTTCCTACAAGCGAGGACTGTTCCTCACTCACAACATAACCTTTCTTGATCTCACGTTACTTTCAAACCCCCCCTCCTTTTACACACCCGGCAAACTCCTCTACCAATCCTCTCGAAAGCTCTCTTTCAGATTCACCACACAAAACGCAAGAAAATCATCCGCATTAGATACGCGAGGGCATACCCTTCCCACCACCTTCCATTTCTCCAATTCATGTCTAAACACACATTTCTTACCTGACACCCCCATCTCTAATTATTATAACCCCATCCATATACAAAATTTAAGATAAGCCAAGGGAAGACATATGACACCATCCCTGCCTCAACTCGCTATTATAACGTAAACCAATCACTTTTGACACATTTATTCTTACACACGCTTTCACATCTCATACATGCTTTTGAGGTTACATTCAGAAAACCAACCACCATATAATTGCTAACTACCTTGCATAGAAGCTTCCCCCTATTATCCTATCAAACGCCTGTTGCAAATCCAATGAAACCGCAACTAACAATTTGATATTCATCTGTCTCCGCTCAATTTTCTCAGGTCATTTGTTCGAATGTAAAGATTTGATCGGACATACATCCTCCTTATCCACCGTGAAGCCTAAAAGTTCTGCTCACCAAATCATTCAATTCGAAATGCTCGACGCACTCTGTCGACTAAAATACCAGCATGATATCTTTTCTCCTACAACAACTCAAATAAGAAGCTATACTCACCCTATAATTCCTACCAGTTCCCTTATGCTCCCTACTAACCCTTTATAAAGGGTATATTACTGCTCTCCTTTCCAAATACCCATCGGCTACACCCTCCAATAAACGTATATTAACACAACTTCCAACCAACTCAATCATCATCTCGCTCCGTTTTTTAATAGTTTCACTACCATTAAATTTCATTCTATATCTGCGATTTACCATATATATACTATTATTAGATATTAAAACTTATAATATATAATATATATTATATACTTAATATATATCTAGTAATCATATATATATATAATAACCATATATATATAGATCTTAATATATATATATATAATAGTATATAAATATACCTATTTAGAATTATGAAATTAGGTAGTATTAATATATATAATAAGATATACGATGATATATATATATATATTATTAATATATATAATATATATACTAACAATATATTATAATATATAATATCATTAATAACGTTATAGTATGATTATATTATATATGATAGTCAGACAGTGGACGAATGAGGGTCAATCATCATTGTCTGCCTAATATGAAGTTACCTCTACAATTTTCAGTGTCAAAAAGTACTCATGTTGCCCAAAGTAGGTATTATACGAGAATTAAATGATAACAAAGTTTATGCATCCAGAAAAGTGTTGAGAATATTTTAATGAGAGTGATAAATACAATAAATATATAAAGGAGTGTGAGCTGAATCAGGATCAAAAGGAAGAAATACTTTATGAGGACGTGTATCTCTTTTACTCGGAATATTGTCTTTGTGAGCAATTGATATTTGTATTGTATATTTGTATATTATTTGTCATCCAAAAATTATTATTATTGTGTACACGACCGTTATTAATAGTAATTGAACATGATTGGACGAATACGTATATTTAACTAGAGGACATTACTAACATATGACAACTGAACCCATTATCATAATCATCATATCCTATTATACCATTGCGTATTTAGTTATCGTAGAATTGCCATACTGACTGTCACCTTCAGATATTATATCAGGTAATTACTATATTAGATTACTATACTATATTAGATTATATTAGACTACTAGTGTGTGGTAAAGATTATAAATTGCATAAGTCTTTTTTTCGTTTGTATTTTGTGTAAACAAAATATATATATATAATATATATATATATATCATATATATATATATATAATATATAATATAATCATATATACAGTATATATAGTATAAGTTAATTACTATAGCTATAATAGCATATATATATAATATATATATATAGATAGTATATATAATATATATTATATATCATATATTAATAATCTCATTGAATATATACTTTATATTGTAAGTATTTTTGTATAATATGTATATTGGTATAATATAATATATATATATATATATATATATATATTATATATAACGAAGCTCTCATACCTCAGAATGAATACACAAATTTCTTCTTGAAGCCATGGCAAGCCCAAGTATATTTGGTGTTTCACCAGTTTCATTTTTAATATATTCTAAAAGTTTTCTCAATTCTTCGATAACCTAAATTCAGAAGGAAAAAAATGACAAAATTAATAGATCAACTACTGTACATAGCATTAAAATAATGATACTCTGATAAGCTAATTAGTCAATTACAAATTAATCAACCCTAATTTTAATATCAACAATATGTTTTAATATAGTGTGTATGGTTTGTAACATTCGTCCTGTATATAAATGTTATCAAGCTGTGAAGAATATAATTGCAACATATTAATGACTGCTTTAACAGCTAACATATTGATTGAATAACTGGTTACAAGGTTTAAAAAAGAGCATATATTAAATAAGAATGTGTCTATGCATACTGAATTCAACATACATCATGCTGGATTGAAAGATACACTGAAAAAAATCCCTAAATACATATGTTGTAGATATTAACATCACTTATAATAAGTTCTCATCAGTGAGATCTTGCAGAAAAAGCTGTTAACTTACCAAAAAAAAATTGAAGAATTTATGTGGAAGCAAGTAATAGAAAGAAGTCACTTCTTCAATGATTATTGCCACAATTCAAACTATAAATTCATTTAAATCAAAAAAAGAAATGACAAAAGTAAGTAGTAGTAGAAGAAAATTCATAAAGCATAATGAAATTTAAATCTGCAAGCGAGAAAAAGATGGTACTACTTATTTGGAAAATCCAAATCTTGCACCTTTGTTTCTTGCCTAGATCTATGAATGAAGAAATAAAGATTCAGATAGGAAAACAAAGTAAAGGAATTAGGAACATCCATAATCGATATATATATAGTATATTACCTATAGCGTATAATACTATATATAGCGTACTATACTAAATATATACTAACTATATATAATATATATAGAAACCTATACGCTATATATATAGCTATCTATACTAGTATATATATTAGTATTAAATATATATATATTACTATATAGTACTAATATATATATACTACCCATATAATAATATTATATAATACTATATATAGGTACTGAATATATATATATATTAGTATATGTGGATAAAATTAGAAGACTATCAGAAACTGTCGGAAGTATGAGACATTAAATAGTTTGATATTAGCGCCCAGCAAGTAGTAAGGGAATATCATGAATCTACAAAGTTATATTTTAGCAATTCCACAAATTTCATATTTTAATAAATTATCTTGATTATTTTTATAGTTACTCGAAGATCACAACAAAAGAAACTGAATAAACAGAAGCCTTATTAATTTTACTTACATGAGTTGCATAGTATTTAAACTTACAATTTATACAAATATATCAAGAAAACAAATGTGTGTGGAAAAAATTCAAAAGAAAAATTTTAATCAATTAGAGTAAGCAAGCCTTGAAATATTTAAATGAACTATTTTAATCTATTTCTTTTTTTTTTTAAGGAGGTAATAAGAGCATGCAAAGAATAGGTTGTCCTGAAATTGAGCAGAAAATTTTTTTATTATATTTTAGAAGTATTGAAATTCGATTACCCTCAATTTTGTATTTTAGTTTTGTCTCTGAACAGTTTGTTGAACTGTATAAACTTTTATTTTTAAAGCATGGAATATATTGCTCCTATATTATACACAAATTACGTCTATTCTTATCTTTTCTAGAATTGAAAAAAAAAATGAACTTAATCTAGGATCCATGTGTAGCAGGTAATTTTTTTGACAGCTCTGACCAGTTTTAGTTCCAACTCTATGATTCCACTTTATGAATTACTGCACTCTGTATAAATAAAAAAGATGCTTTAACTCCATTTCTTTACCACCTAACCAATATATGAAAAATTTTTCATGTTAAATTACTTTTGCTTTGGCTTCCGTTTCCAAAAAACAACCTTCATATCAAGCTTCAGCCTGCAAGCCTGCTTAATGACCAATTCAGAAAAAGCATTTCCTTGTGTATTCCCTATTGAGTAAGTTTCCCCATTACTAGCTCGCCTCCAAATGTGGCATATCACCTAAAGCCGTCAAGACTTCTTATGCTCACCAGCGTATGCACAATTATGAGATGATGACAACACTCTAATTAGAATTCTCAATTTTCATTACTCTCTCTTACGATAATTCCAAGCGAGTTTAATTTACTATTTGAAGGCTATCATCTATGCTATTTAGATGACATTCAACCACGCTTCTTTACTTACTTTATATTCAGCTTAGACATCACCTCTTCATTCACTCACCACTCACTTGATTAACAATGAGTCTTACTTACCTAGGACTTAGCTAACCAGTATCTACATCACTTCTTATGTGAAACTGCTAATTACCAATCTTTAGCTCTCCTTCCCATATATTGTTCAGTGCACGACCATATTGTTAGTCAGTTTCAACTTGTCAATGAGCTGAATGAATCTACTTTAGCGAGCTTCAGTACTTTACTTTATGAAACAGCTAAACTAATTGAGCTTAATATCAACCACAAAACCAATTCCAAAGCCTACTTCTATCATATATTAAAATTTTATTAACTATAAAAGATGTTTTAAGTAATTTTCAATAAAGAGCGATAGCATACTACAATATCCTTGATTAATTTCTTCAATGCTTACAAACTGTCATAAAGTACCTGTCGTGCACAACTGAACGTCCATTACATACGATCCGAGAACAAGATCTATACACTTCACAACCATATCTCACTTATGTGGTACCAACACCAAATAATATATCCAAATAAATGTGATTATCGATTCATCACTTACATACCACTTCATTCTATCGACACCAACCAATCCACAATTCTTCTCTAGTTTTTTTAACTTATGATACCTGTTCAATAAGATTATATAGGTCGATTACGTACACACACTACCTCTAGTACCTCACAAGAAAATGGCAATATGCACCGACTTCGCTAACCGATCCTCCAGAGTGTTTCTACTACAGCGACACCCCAAAAAACCACGCTGATTCTATTTGTCAATAAACAACAGATACCTGTTTTTAGGTCTATTTACATACTAACCATTCAGGTTCCCCAACATCATGTGAGTCAATAATAGAAGAAGCTTTGAACTAAAAACTTTACAATTTACACCCGCTATATCCACGAAAAAATACATCATTTCACAATTTAGCGCAAAAAAAGAATGACTGATTCTGACGATCTTTCTCTCATTACGGTTCGCCATACAAGATGAGACGCAACATACGTCAGCATAACCACAACATACATGTTAACTCTATATATAATGTACTTCTTTTTGTCAAACGGACTAGAATATTATAACAATAAATATCTAAGATATCTGAACCTTAACAACACAAATCAAGAGTACCTAACCATAAGCTCATAGGTCATCCATAGCATGTCACATCTCAATTTTTCAACAATTGCAACTCACTATCCTTCCCCTTTTCCAGTTCCTTTCCACACCAGCACTACAGATTTTTTCACCCACACCACTCATTTTCACCGTTATTCCATTAGTTTTCACTTGTCTATTTCTATTTTCTCATGATACACGAGTCACAATATTCATATAAATTGATCCCTTTCTAGTAATTAGCATCTCAATCATACCTAACTCTCTCATCTTATCTCTGACTACACATTTATATATTACCTAAGACATTCTATATATTACCCATTAACGGAATTCTATTAATAATATATTTATATAACCGAATATATTAGAAGCCGTCAATTATACGGTCACTAGATCATCACCGTATACCTCTCTATACCTGAGTGCATTAATATCATAGCATAATTAATAATTAGTATATATATAATATATATAAATAATTATATATAATATAGTTATATATATAAGTATAATATATATATATATTAATATATATATAATATAATTATATTAATATATTAAATATATAAACATATATATTAAGATAATAGATATATAATAGATAGATATAATACATATATATTATATTTATAAATGATATATAATATATACTATAGGATGCTGATTAACATTTTAGGCCTCGGTAATGATTTATACGTGATTTACTGACCGTAAACGGGCTATACCCTTAATCTAATATTTACTCGGCAAAATATTATGAATATTGAATTATCGTACTATGTTAGCTATATTATTAACATAAGATAATAGTCTAGAGGAGATATAAATGTAGAAAGTATAGTATAAAGATAATATAATAGAAAAGAGTCGTATAACGGATGATAATGTAGGTTTTAAGAAAGGGCAAAATTTATTGCTCGCATGTAACTGAAACAAAGGATGAAAGGACAAAAAAAAAGCTTTATCTTTCATCATGCCCGATAACGGATGTGCGTGTGAAAATGTGTACGTAAATGGGTGTGACCGTTCGCGCAAGGCGCGAGTAGGAGTTGCAATTTGAGGATTGACCTGTGGTACGGAGCTTATGGTTAGACTTTGTTGTGTGTGTGAGTCCCTTATAGAATTTCCAATGGTTTTTTAAATTTTAACGGTTAAAAAAAGGTTCAGGTATGTGGTGGTTGTGACGTATGGTCCATCTGAGGGAAACTTGAAGAGAGTACGATGTTTTGTATAATTGAGATGATGTTTTGGATGGAGGTGAGTAGGTTCTTCGAATTGATCGGATAGTGTTGTGGAGACCGGAATGATTAGATAGTAGTTCGAATCAAAAAGTATGGTTTATAACAGGTGGTGTTGCGCCGGGCTTGTCGGAACGAAAATGAAGATGGTTAGGAAGAAATTGATTCTGTGAGGAGAGAGGAATGTGTGTGTAAGTAATACTTTCTTTGAACACAAGAGTATCGCATAAGTATGCACTAGAGTTGTATACAAGAATTGTGGTAGGCAGAGAATGGTATAGAAGTGAAATGTATAATTGATTTTGTGTTTGGTGAAAAAAAGGAGATGTTGAAGTATGGTGTGATGTTAAATCATGAGGAATTTAGGGAATGGAGATTATCGGGGATCGATTATGTTTTCTAGTTAAATTAAGTTTGTGGGCGTGGGGAATGGAGTATCGTAAGTATGTAAAGAGCGCCGCAAAGAGTAAATCACTCTGAAGTGAAACAAGTTGAAACAGAACAAATCTGGAACAAATGAAGGAAGCAATTGTTAGTAATGCAAAAAGAAGTATGTGGATGTATGTGCTAAAGTAAGGAAGTAAGATGTTAACATTTGAGTGGTGAAATGAACAGGTGATGCAAGCGGTTAAAAGGTGTTTGGAAAGCGTGGTTGAATGTTGAATGTACTAAAAGCAAATGATAAAGTTCCAAAAGAAAAATGCTTGGAAATATATATAAGAGGAAAAAAGAAATACTAAAGGTGCATACGTAGGACAAATTTTAAAGGTAAAGAAAAACATTTGGAAGGAGCATGAATGAGACTTACAAGGGAATAGAAAAGCTCTTCTGGAAGAAGAGCGGAAAGTTTAAGAATGAGAATAAGGGACACCTGCTTAGAGAATAATGTATAGGGATGGTGCTGTTGTAACTGATGAAATGGATGTGAGGGAGTGTGGAAAGAAACACTCTCGAAGAAAACCTGTATTATCATTGCAGTAATTGAAGAGGTGAACGTGAATGTGTGGATAGGTTTGATGGTGGCTAAGACAGGAATAGGTACTTTGGGATAGGTTGATTAGCAAAGGAGGAGGTAAGGGGAGAGTGAGAAAGTAGTAAAGAAATGTAAATCTGCAGTATAAGATGAAATTACTCTGAAGATATTCAAGAACGAGGTGAGATACGTGATTGATTGGATCTGGAAAATTGTGTTAATATCCAGTTTATGGAGGATTATAGTTCCGAGGGATTTGGAGGAGAGCAGTAATTACCCTTATACAAGGGTAAGGGGGGATAAGGGAACTGGTAGAAATTATAGGGAATTGAGTTTGTTGAGAAGTGTTGGAGGGAAGATATGCGCGTAATTTGGTCGAAAGAGTGCGTCGAAGACTGAGGAACTGACTGTCAAAGAAACGAAGTTGAGTTTTTTTTAGGAAGTGGTAGAGGATGTTTGCAGATCAAATCTTTCATTGAAGCAAATGATTAGAAAAATGAGGGAGAAGAATAATTGTATTTAGTTTATGGATTTGCAACAGGCAATGATAGGGTTAATAGGAAGCTTTATGGCAGTTTTAGTGATATTGTGTTGGTGGTAGGCTTCTGAATGAATCATAAGTATGTATGACGATTTTGAAGCGTTGTGTAAGAATAAATGGAGTTAAAAGTCTGATTGGGTTAGTATTAATAGCGGAGAGGAAGGTTGTGTTATGTTCCTTTTATTCAATTTGTTATGGATGGGGTTATGAAAAAATTAGAGGTGGAGATGGGGTGGCAGGAAATGGTGTTTAGAATGATTGGAAATGCACAATTAAGGAAGGTAGGGCACCTACCTATTATATGCGGTAATTTGGTTTTGTGTGGTAAAGCTGAAGAGAGTTTGAGCAGGATTGGTAGAGAGAGTTCTGGCTCAGGTGATGTAATAAGGATGGTTTGAAAGTAAACGTAATAGAAGGAGTTAGATCGTTGATTTGTACAGTCGCTCAGTGTGAAGTTTATGTAGATGGTGAGCAGCCTGAACAAGTGTCTTGAGTTTTAAATATTTAGGATAGTTGGACGAAAAGCGGAACGGATGATGCAGAGATTAAGTAGGAAATTGTGAATGCTGAGGAAGGTGCTGGTTGCAATAAAAATTCGGCGTAACTGTAAAGGACTAAGTTTTGAGTGTGCTAGCTTACATGAGGGTATGTTGTTACCTGTGTTTATTGTATAGGAGTGAGACTATGGTCTGGATAGAAGTATAGATCTAAAGTTCAATGCTGCTCAGATGACATCTTAGCGGGGCTGCTAGGTGTTGAGAAAGAATGATAAAACTGAGGAATGAACATATAGAGAAGTTGTGTGGTGTGAAGAAGGGTAAAACGAGAGAATAAATGAAAGTATGTGAGATGTTTGGTCATGTGAAAAGGACAATTACCTGTGTTATTGTATAGGAGTGAGGCTGGTCTGGAATAGAAGTATAGATCGAAAGTTCAATGTTGTTCAGGATGGACAATCTTAAGGGTGCGTTGCTAGGTGTGAGAGAATTGATAAAAATAGAAAGGAATAAAATATAGAGAAAGTAGTGTGTGAAAAAAGGGGTAAACGAGAGAAGAAATGAAAGATGTTGAGATGGTTGTGGTCATGTGGAAAAGGAATGAATGATAGATCGTGTTGGTAAGCAGATTATACTGGAGTGTCTTGGGAAAACCGACCCGGCTGGAGATCGAAGAAAAAGTGGATTGAGTCAGTAAACGAATGTCCTAAGGAGAGAAATGTGAGTTTGACAGAGCGAGAATAAAGGTGCATAAATAGGAGAGAATGGCGGGTTTTGCGAGGGGTATGTTGTGGGCCCACCTAGGCCAAGGATGAACCCTTACACTGACAACTTACCATAGTTAGGGTCCGTCGCGGTCCGTCCCGTTAAGCTCTAGGATGGATTTTCTGACTGCGACGAGTTCTTACTAATTGATGTTACAGAGGGGCGTAACTGATTTCTTTTTGACTTTTGTTCATATTCTTCAACTGCTTTTCTTTCCCGATGCATGTACGCACCTTAGAAAACGAAAAAGAAGAAATGTAGTGAAGAAGAAGAAGAAAGAAAGAATATATATATTATTATAGATATATAGTATATATATATATATATATATATATATATAATATATATATATATAGTATATTATATAATATATATATTATATATATATATGATATTATATATATTATATATATACCGTTATAGTATATATATATAATATATATATATAGATATATATATATATAATTATATATATATATATATATATATATATAATATAATATATATATATATATATATATAATAATATGTAGATTTATAATTATTATATACAAACTTTCTTACCCAAGTTATAATCTTTTTGTTTCAAGTGTACCCACTGATATTAATTATATAAATTAGTACTTATATAATATATATTATATATCTTATTATTATATATTATATATAATAATAATATATATATATAATATATAAATATATATATATATATATAGTAATATATTATATATATATTCAGAGGGTTGATCTTCGCCGACTCTCAATGGGAGAGACGCTGGTTGTTCAATCACGCTTAGCTGAGGTGGAGTTTTATGCATTCCTGGGCCGGCAAAATTAAAACTCGACTGCAAACACATTGGTGGAGCTGGTTCGGGTATAGCCGGCCTTAAAGTTCAATTTTATATGGTCCCCCCGTGTTACCCTCTGAAAAGGATAAAGCACGTTGAAAGGAAATATATTAAATTAAAGTATTATATATAATAATATATATATATATATATAATATATATATAAATATATATATATATATATTATATATATAATATATTAATTATATATATATTATATATATAATATATATATTATATATATATATAATATATGAAAAAAAATTATTCTCATATTTTTCAAATTTTCTGTAATACGGTTTTAGCGTTTTGTTGCAAGGGCAAATGGTTTTGAGGAAAAAAAACTTCAAATAACAATTTGTTGATTCCATTTTTTTTTACCAGTTCCTGAAGGCATTTCAACAAGCAACTTGTCCCTTAATATATATATATATATATATATATATATATATATATATTAATATATATATATAATATATATATATACTATATATATATATATATTATATATATATATATATATTATATATATAATATTATATATAATCAATCATCATCATCACCACCCAGCTTCTTCCCCATTACTGGGTAAAGGTGTGTCCCACATGCCACTCGGAAAACAGAATAGTAGTAGAAGAATATAGACGCAAGTCGAAAAGAAAGCCCAGCCTTATCGCCCCCTTTATACACTTTAGTGAGAACTCGCCTCAGTTAGAAAGGTCCACCCTAGAGCTTCACGGGACAGCGACGGACCCTCACTATGGTATCTCATCAATGTAGGGTTCATTCTTTAGTCCAGGTGGGCCACAACCATACCCCCCCCCTCACATTCACTCCATATCACTGATCTTATCACCTTCTGCCAATTCTCATATATAGAGAATGTTTGTCCGCAAAGGACTTAGGCAATTTTTCTTCACCAAATTTCCCAATTGAAAAATATATTTATTTACAATAAATAACAGAGTACATTGGCAAATTGGGGGTGAATACAATCTTTTCTATATTCATTAAATTGTGCCAACTTTGGTTTTTAATTTTATGGATGATCTTAAACTTTAATCTGTTTTCCAGTTCAGTTTATACTTATAAACATAAAACAGTATGGTATACTAATACCCATATTATCATAAAATACTTTCATTTATCATATATTGGGAGTAAATCCATAAAGGTTAGTAGATTAATTTCATAATTTAAGATAGTATAACTACACTTGAGCATATGTAGCTGAAGATATCATGAATATAACATAGATCATATTCCAATCACACTTATAATTACAGCCTACTTGCGGAAACCATTCCCCTTGTGAGGTTCTCAAGCCAAATAAGACCCCTCAATGACATCCTTATGTTAGGGTAAGACTTTCTCTTTAAATTCCTTTAAACATAATCCCTTTGTAAATTTAAATTTAAACAAATGAACAAATTAAATAATTGATATAATAATTCCAATTCATAAATCTAATTCCTGTAAATCTTTGCAGGGTTTTATTGCTTGGTTTTAATTCTAGGTCTTAATTCTAGGCCTGTTAATCTCTGCAGGGTTTTATTTCCTGGTTTTATTCTCAGGATTTGTTTTTCGGTCTAGAGTGGACTAAACCCTTTTTATTTCCTGGACTTAATCTCATCTTATGTCTTGATCTTAATTCTTGGTATCAAGTTCCGTTCTAATCTCAGGGCCCATCTTATTTTTAGGCTTAATTGCCATCCCAAGAAACTTTAATTGTGGACAATAAAAATTGTCATTTTTCCCAACCTTAATTGAGGGGCAATACTATTTGTCATTGCGCTTTAATGGTTCCCATCCACTCATGAACTCCCTGAAGTGTCACAAAGTATGATTGTATTGAAAGTGACCTTATATAGTGTTGAAGAACAATTAATTAAGTCTAACATTTTGTAATAAAACTACTTTAATAGTAACTATAATTTAATTATTCTAATCGTAATTTATAAACTAATTTATTATAAAGAAAACCATAGTAGATGTTAAGGAAAGTTTTAAAATTTCCGTATTCGTAAAATATGGGTATTGCTATTTTTCGGGGACCGATATAACAATCACCCTATCTAATTATAATAAAGATTTAATAAAATCGGGAGTTAGGTTGAGTAGTATTTGGTACCGTTAGCTCCAGGGTTCTCAAACATTTTCGACATTCGAAGGCCCCTTGACTAATTTAAGTTTTTGCCGAAGGCCAACTCCCAATGTTAGATTCTAAAAAGAAAAGTCTTCCAATTTATAAAAATCTGAGCTTTTTATAGAATCTTTTAATTCTGAATAAATTGTTTCATGATTCACAGCAGTGCCAACAAGCTTCCCAGGGAGGAATTTTTGCCTACGCTGGAATATTATAATATATAGCGATACATAACTGTAAAAATTTTCATAACAAAGTAGAAATTCAAAATAGAAATTAAAATTTTTAAAATAAAAATTTTTTTAAATGAAAAACTGAAAAAATGTTTAACAATATGAAAATGTTCAAAACTTTCGCGTCACCCCTAAGGGGAAGCTGCGCCACCCAAATGTGACGCGTCACACAGTTTGAGAACCACTGGGTTAGTCAATAGTTTTGATAACCATTCCCATAACTCCTTGTCATAAGTTTCATAAAATACCTATGGTTTCTGGTATTTTTTAATTAGTTAATTCTTCGTTTTAAAGTCATAAAATACCTATGGTTTCTGGTATTTTCTACTTAGTATATAGTTTTCAGTCTGTACCATAGATCTTAATATAGTCCTAATTTTTACTGGGTAAATAAACCTATTTATTTTACTTTTCTTTTCTTCTCCTTTGTCCTAAAGTACCTATTCTAAACATTCTTGAAATCACATTCCATCAATAGCGAGCAGCACACACAAGGTCCCTCCAAATGGACCCAGCTGTTGTACAAGATTCTTAGTCCAATCTGGGACGACAAGACAGTCCTCTCCATAATTCGCAAGAGGTGTCTTAATAATTATCTACAGGTACTTACCTGTGGCCATAATCATAAATTATTCATAATAATTTTTTCTTGAAAATTTTCCTTTCTTTTTTTTTCTCATTCTCGCTCTTTATATTTAGCCATATTTTATTTCATTGAACACATTTACATTAACTCATCCACCACATAAATACGAGGGGAAAAAATAAAGTGGCGCCGAAACAGGAACCTGTATGTTCCCGTCGAAAAACAAACCAAAATGGAAGAAAAAGAAAAAAAGAGACTCTCATAAGCTAGACCTGGAAGTAAGAACGAATATATGGTCGACAATATCAAGTTCAGAAACGCCCAAGAGACCGTCAAATCACGGACTTCAAACCCACAAAACCTATGAGCGAGAACGCTGCACGGACAGAGCAGATCAAATGAAAACGAGTAGGTGAAGAGGCATGACCCGAAACGCAGTGGAAAAGGCCTAAAAATACACAAATGCAGCCTAAGTCTGAGTAACCGGAAGAATATTTTCCAGGAAAAAACATTTGGCTTTCATATTTCCCGAGTGAAAGGGAAATTTCAGAAACAAATCCTTATACATGAAGGCATACAGCGTACCAATTTGGAAACAAAACTTAACTGAATATTCATCTCTCAAAGTGACAACATAATTAGATGATGAGTCAACTACTACGGAAATCACGAGCACTCAACTGGCGCGGAGTAGCCACCCGGGCAACACTATGAGCGCACGTGAGAGTCACTCAAAAGAAAAAAACAATGGTAATCTACTCGATTTTCGGCTAATGAGACCTCAAATGTTATGTGCTCATGGGGACGGTAAATAACCTGTACAAATAACGGCTTTAATAAAAAAAAATACATGTATTAGTGAACCTATTAAAAACCAGATAGATAAACAACTTAATAGTCTCCTTTGTAATGAAAAAGCACACTTTATAAAGTTTGATTATGGTGATGATGAGACTTAAGAAAGTGTGTCGCAGGCGGCTTAATAAGAGTTTAAGAGATAAAGATCAGTTGAGGTGAATGAATGGATAGATTACTTAAAACAGCCACTCAAGGGGCCGATGAGGATAAAGAGGCACGTACGACGAAGCGGGGCCCAAGGCAAAAGCCAGATATGTCACAAGGCATAAAGATCTAAGCGTATCAAGTATATCTATACGTGGCAGCCAAAGAGTGTACGGATAAATAAAATGGATATGTATGTCATGGAGAGTCGACTGGCAGTCAAAAGGTGGGTAAAGGCGCATGAAGCCATAATAAGACCAGAACGCAACAAACTTAGCCGGGCACACGGCTGATCTACACTCCACAAGAAGTGATTCAATGAAAATAGGACTAATGTGGAAGGCGCCTGCGCCATCCACGACTCATTCCTATGGCTGAAAACTGGACCAGATCTTATGCTCGACTTCATGAGAGTGTTCATAACGAGCAAATTGGACCTCATAATTAGACTATCTAGTGCATTGATATTGCCCGTACGCCCCTAGGCGCCCGTTATTTTGCACGTGCATCGGTCACCACCACCCCAATCCGTGGAGAGAGTGAGTGTGGACACAAAATGATTGAGGCTCAAAATATGTGTCAAACGGGAGGTCGAATCCCCAAATAGTGTGAAACTCTGAAAGAGCTCCATAATGTACAAGATTAACAACAAAAAAAGGAATTATAACACAATTATTATTAAGAAGAAAATATAAGGAATAGTTTGTGAAAAACTGCACACTCACGACAAGAATTGGACATACCTTACACAAGGATCATCCCGCTCCACTAACTAACGTTCACAAAACCAGCGCGATGTAGCCAGTCTAAGCGGTAGGTACTGAACTCTCGACGAACCGGGCGCACTACGCGGCGTGAAAAGGGAAAAGGGGCAGGGAACACAAGACAAGAGGCTCTAAGGAGAAGGTAAAAACAGAAAAGGCGAAAAACCAGCGTTTATTTCATATTGATAGAAGGTTTAATTTTGATAAGAGCTTGATGAATCTGGTCACAGCAGTCTAATGCTGTGAGAAATTATATGAATCAGCTGGTAGACTGTTACACACTTGTCTTATGGCACATTATCAATGAATACAGGGAAGATATAAAGAGGTAAAATTCCTCCGAGAATTATACACATATCTTATAAAGTCGTGAAAACACTAAAAAACGAAATACTAGAGAATGTAACTTGGTAAATCTGAGTGAGAGATATGCTAGATAGATGGAGAAAGGGAAAAGTTGCAGACTCCAAATGCTTTTAAAGAGATATAGAAGAGAAACACAGTATGAGGAGAAAACACTGATCTTATAAGGGTAGTGTGGGAGATGGGAAGAGAGAAAGGACAATGAACTTTGCCACTTTTACCGACGGCGAAGGGCTAACGGGAAGGAAAAAACAATAATAAACACAAACGGCCGTGGGCCCCACATTGTGCACGATAAGAACAGAGCATAGTAGGGCGAGCGATATATATCGTAGAATGGTCGGGGCTCTTTGCCTTAAACGCGCGAAGTGCCGCGTCTGTGATGAGAGTAGCGAAAAAAATGGGGCGCCGAGGGCCTCTTGTGCCCATAGCTATCACACGGCTGAAGCCATTGGGGAGGCCCAGCCTAGAAGACGCAGGAAGCGCAAACTGCATGAGCAGACACAAAATCTCCTCCACACTGACTTTGTTGAATTAGCCTGCCCCCCAAATTAGGAGAAAGGCATCAGAGAGTAAATATAGAAATGAAAGAACATTAATAATAATTTCCATTAACTCCTTGGAAGACATAGTGGGAATATTTGCTTGACATGACTGTGGCGCAACGCCCACGCGAGAAGAATCAAAAGGCATATACGCAGACTACACACAAAACATAGAACCGTCAGATTGCTTAGCTGTGTCCAGTACCAATAGTCTTTTGCAAGGTCCGTAGCACATAAAAACTCAAGTTGAGTAATGTTCTTGAGCCCATTAACGACGACTACAAAAGGCAGAACGAGCAAAATTCAGAGTATAAAAAGAGTGTAACACAATAGCAAACTTATTAATCCTTTACGATAATAGGAACCACAAATGGTTGCTAATATTTTCAGTTCCACCTGATAAAAAATAAAATCAATTTCAGGGCAAATTTGCTGTATCATGCAGTTAACTAATACATGGAATCGTTATTACCACGACAAATTCACGCAACCAGACAAAATCTATCGCCACTATCAAAAAGGGTATCAAACGGAACCATTTTTTTAATACATATAGATAAAGATTCATCTACTCAGACAAGCCTAAATACCAGTTATAATTTTAATGAAGTATTAACTTTACCACTCACCTTGCTGGCAGAGAAGCAAATTGCATAGCTATTTGAATGAATGTTAGCGATGGCGTCTCAAAATAGTTCTATAATTTGATTTTCGTCTAAAAATTAATAGGTATTTTTCTTTTTCGAAAAAACTGTGTATTATCAAGATTTTGCCGCTAAGCAAAAGTTTAACATAAGTACCGGAACAAATTAATATGTGAGAAGCGCCGGCCTGTATGAGCACTGCCTCCCATGCTTTTTCTCTCCCACCTCTTCCTTGCTCAGACTCCAGGTGCGGAAACTCACTACCCAACCTGGCTGGCTCCTAAAAGAAAGAAAGCCGAAAGACAAGAAGAGCAACGGGGCTAAACAAGGAAGTTCAGGCCAAGAAAAATATACTTCCCTAAGGATTCGATAGAAAATGTGTCTCACATATGCACTCATGCACTAGAATTCACTCGTAGCCTGCCGCTTGCAATTCTGCACAAGGTTTGTTTATGTTTGTATAAACAGTTGTCTCGAAAAATAAAATCTATTGGTCTTACTAGTTTGAGATAAAGTTCTAATCGTAAACACAACCTCTCAAACTATCAAACAAAAAGATGCGAAACTGCTAAACCATATACTTACTAATAGTTAATATAATAAAACTTATCTATATCTCTATCCGGCCCCAATAAACTAATAAGAGAACGATTGTCATTTAGAGAAAATTTCTATTGAGTATGAATAATATATCTGGGGTGGGTAATATCGGATGCAGCACTTTATGATTTTTGTAAATGAATTACGTTTCTAGAACCAGATCACATTTAAGTGCCACATCTCGATAAAAACAAAGAGAGCTTAAGAAACATAAATAATCGACCCTAACATTAAGAAGTTTTTAAAGGGACCCCGAGATATCGCCGTCCAGCGCGATTAAAACAGCTTCCCAACTGCCGAGCGTGCCTTTAACCGCTCGAAGCGGCGGACCCCCGGAACAACATAACAGGCTGGGGACTAAAACATAAAGGCAAGTGTGGCGTGGGAGACACTGGGCACAGCCACCGATTCGGTAGCGAAGAATTGGAGAGCCTGTGGATTCTGAAGGCAGCTGCAAAAAAACGAACGAAGCTGGCAGATGCGTAATGGGCGCGCGCGAAATGGACGCAGGGAAGTGAAAGCGTAGCACCCCGGGTGAGGTCAAAGAGCCCAAAAGTTAAAAAAAAAAAAACGGACGCCGAACAGGGGAGGATGCATAGCCGGTGGCCACTCCCCTCGGGACGAGTGTTAGACTAAGGTAGAAAGAACGAAGAGCGTGAGAGGTGTTGCAGGTTTGCGGGCGAGAAACGCGGCTTATTCGTAGTTGACACGCAACCCACCCCTTGCACGTGTGGACGGCAGGGAACAATAGGTAAGGCGTTCTCATAGCGTGCATGACAGAGGACAGGGGACAACGGGCAGGAAATCACAGCGCAAAGAAAGTGAAACACTTCGCGACAGAGAAACGGCTACCACCACCTCGTGTCCGCCCCGGGGAAGACCATTTGTTGCTTTCCAAGTCAGCTGCGTTGTGCTAAGAGATCGTTGGTGAAAACACAGAGAACACAAGGGGGTTTATGTTCTGGTGGAGGCCTATGAGATCAAGGGGTCGCGCAGAGGACAATGAAAGGTAGGAAGTGCGTAATGATTGGGAGGAGAGGAACGGGCGGAGAAGCGACGTGCGGAGGAAGAATGGCATTTGCTGAAGAGATTATTTGTAACGGTTCGGACTCGTCTGCTTGACAAAAAATAGCACACGAGGAAGAACGCCTGACCAATGCTCTAAGCGAAGCAACCAAGAAAAACATCACGATAAGGTTAGTCAAGCGTCCGCGAGTTTGAGATATGGAGAGCGAAATATTGAGGAAGTAGAGCGCGGGCGACCCACCGAAAGGGCGGGTAATCTATGCAGACTTCAGGAAAAATATTATGTAATGTGATAACGCGAAGGAGCAAGGTGCGACGGAGCCAGAAGGAGGAAAGAGGGTAAGTGGTAGGTTTTGAAGAATGAGCATGATTGCTAGAGTGAAATTAATGGATGACGTGAGTATTGATAGGTGGGTGTCGTGGCCCCCTGCCCCGGTGTAAAAGGCCCTGCCCGCGGGGAGGCGGTATAGGACACTAAGGAAGAAAAACTGGTAGGTGGAAGCAGTTAATTTCCACAATGATTATTCTCATGCGAGGGAGAGGAAAATAGGAGGCACGCCATTAAATAAGAGGACGATAGGAAGAGAAATGTGCAATTCTAGAAATAGATACTAGAAGACGAAAGAAATCGGGGAGGAGAAGAAGGAAAGAAAGAGAGAAAGGAGAGAAAGGTAAAGAGAGAGATGAAGGGGTATATATACTGATAGATATGAGAGATGTGAGCGTGAGGAAATATTGCACGTATAAGAAGACTGGAAAGGCACGATTTTTCGCACCCAGCGGGATATGGGAGATTTTACGACATATTATAAAATTATAAGATTGAAGAAAAATGGAGAAGACATGTAAGAAATTATAAGAAGAAGTGGAGGAGTTGGAGTACGGAAGTCATAGATAGTTGTATAGATTCAAGGATAGCTGTTCAAAAGATTCTTTAATATTACAAAAAAAAAGATAGGATAAGTAACGCGGAAGTAAGAGAGAGGTGGTAGAGTAGAATAAAATTTTATATATATCAAGCAGTTATAAAAAGCCACCTAAAGCATTTTCAATTCGCGAATGCAGAACCTTGCACGCCAGCAGCGGTGGACCACCAAAAACCACATGAGCGAAAAAGAACCAACAATACTTCCTGTAGCGAGTTGGGGAAGGGCAGTCGGCACAAAAAAAACTAAACAGGAGTCTCTCGGCCCCGCAGGCGCACAACGCCTGGAGAGATCGGTGCTTATTGAAATCACCAGCCGAAACAAGGATGGAAATTTGAATTTGAAGTGTAATTCGACGGCACTAAGTTTAGGGAGGAATAAATGATACATATGAAAAGAAAGCATCGGGGATGTTCAATGTGTGACAGAAATTCCATATAAAATTAAATTTCTTCACGCAATCAATTTTGATTGATAAAAAATTACCCTAATTCATCTTCACCCGTCTGAAATCTAGTAAAAATCCATATAGATGACTCCTAGCAGAATAGACGTGCAATGTGGTGACACCAACCACGATAGCTAAAAGAAGGCCCGCAATACTTCCTGTAAATACTTTCCCCCAACAGAAGAACGCCCCACACCTCGGCCTGAGAGAACAGGTGTACCGCAAACAGGTAACAAATACGGAAAACGGTCAAAATGTACCAGAATTAAAAAAATTGCAAATTCTTCAAAGATTTTACATTTAGCAGTGCACCGTTCTATCGCGAGGGCCAAGGCGATTCCAGCAGGGTGGAGACATGCTTTAGGGGGATTTGGATCAATTACAAATGGATGGGGTGAAAAGGGCAATGAGAGTAGAAAAGAATAGAAGTAGAAGAATATAGTGGAAAGTAACGTTATAAAAGATAAGAAGAAATATGACGAATTAGGATTTCTATAATAAAACATTGAAACTTGAAGATGGAAAAACAAATGTTATGAGAAAGAAGAAGCCATGAAGTATAATAAGTGTTGTGAAATTGAAATTAATGATAAAGATTTCCTTGGTAATTTTAACGGTGATTTTTGGAGTATAAAAAAAAAAAAAATGGGAAAAAGGAAAGAAATTTAAAAATACATGTTTGAAGAATAAAATGAGGTCGTTTAATAAGCGATTTGAAAAAAAGGAGGGGTGAAAGATAAATCGATGAGGAGTTGATGAGATGGATAAAAGGAGGGATTTGGATTATTTTAGAATGGAATGGTGTGATGGGAAGAGAATGCTTATTGCCGGCTAATTGCGGTATTAGAATTGTTTACTTACCTTATTTCATCCTACACTTAAGGATCAACAAAGGCAAAGTTAGGCCCGTTTTAATTATAGAGAAACTGAAGCCAAATTTTGTGTTCGTGCCAACACCGGTGATGAATTGGAGTATGGGATGAGTCTAAAGTAAGGAAATGGTGAGAAAAGATAAGAGAGGGAGAAAATTGGTTCGATTGAAGTGAAAGCTGCTTATTGCAGATTAAGAGTCGACAAGACGTCTTTGGAAAGCAATCAACAGTGAGTTTTAGAGGAAAAACGGTTACTGCTTGACGAGACTAGGATTTGGTCTGTGCAGTGCCCCGAGGATTATGACGAAGATCTTAAGAATAGTGAGAGAAAAGGACAGGAGAGTTTTTGAGGGGACGGAATCATACATCGACGATATATTGGTAAATGAAGAAGTAATTGAGGCGGAGGAAGTTAGGAAACATCTTTTGAAATTCGGGTTGATGTCAAAGGATACGGAGGAGGTTGGTTGGAGGAAGAGTTCTTGGGATGAGAGTGTTCAATGGAAATAATGGAAAGATAGAATTTAGAAGGGGAAATGATTTGCCAAAAATTGATGAAATTTTGAAGATTTCAAGGAGGGAGTTGTTCTCAGTCTGTGGAAAGTTGATTGGGCATTATCCAATCGCGGGATGGTTAAGGGTGATTTGTAGCTTGTTAAAAAGGATCACGGAAGGAAAGAAATGGAGTGATGATATCGGAAGAAAATGCAATGAATTGTTGGTCAAAGCTGTGAAAGAGGTGGAAACAAATGATCATGTGAAAGGAGACTGGTTCATGGGCGACTCAAGTAGAGGGAGGATATGGTGCGACGCCAGCAATTTAGCGCGTTGGGAGCGATCTTGGAGATAGATGGGAAAACAGTAGAAGATGCTTGCTGGCTGAGGAAGAAGGCAGATTGCGGTCACATTAATGTTGCAGAACTGGACGCGGTTTTAAAAGGACTGAATTTATGTATAAAATGGGGTGTTAAGGAAGTAGAAATAAATGGCGACTTTCAAAGACGTGGTCTAAAACTGGGTAGGATGAAGATAAGATGGATGTAGATTGAATCGAAAGGATTTCTGCCGGCAGAGAAATGTGTGTAGAAAGAAAGATTGGGTATTTATTTCAGATATAACTGGAGGATTTGAGTTTGAAAATACAAAATTAAATTTGGTTAAAGTCAGAAAGAAAAATTAAAGCGATAATTAACAAAGGGTATTTAAGAAAGTGGTTGGAGTTCTTTAAATGGATGATGAGAAGCATTCTGTGCATGCATGAGAGGAAATTGATAATCCATGGGAGAAATCATTGCGGTTTGGAAAAAACTATGTTTGCAGCAAGGAGGGTAGACAAAGAGGTAAAAATGAAGGATGATGAAGAGTGCATAAAGAAATGCAAAAAATGTCAGTCAATAGATCTTAATCCAGTGAAATATGGTAAAGGAAGTTTAGGCGTTGTGGGTATATGGAAGAGTATGCAATCGAGATATAAAAACATAATATTTGAAGGGAAAAGAAATTTTTATATCGTAATAAATAGATGGTGGGAAGAGAGTAGGATGGTAAAATATTGGTGCTATAATATAAGTGTAAAGAGGATTGGAAAAAAATTATTGCTAAGTATAGCGATTTAGTTAGAAAACACAAGCTATGTATGCTCTAATGAAATTAAATAGTACTGTAGAGGAAGATATATGCGGCGAAGAGCTTTAAGCAATAGAAGAGATTGAACTTGAGGGAAGACTTGTAAAAGAAACGAGATCGGAACGTAGATGGATAGTAATATTCAGAAAGAGCAAAGAGAGGACAGTTCAGAGAAAAAAGAATGTGCAGAAATGGAATCATTGTAGAGGAAATCATAAGAGTACACAATCAAAGGATTTGGAGGAAAAGAGAAGAGAGGATAAGAAACATAGAAGTTAAGTAAGATTAGATCAGAAAAGGAGGCACAAGAAAGAAGGAGGGATTCATTTTGTAAATGAACCTACTCAACCTCAACTGCCAAGGTACCATCCCGTTTTCAAGCACACCATGACAAGCCGCGACACGCCCTTGACAACCTTTCGCCAGCCCTTCTCTCGTCCGTGACAATCACCTCTAACACCCAACCCTATACAAACTATGTCAAATGGCCAACCCCGGGACGAGGCTCCGCGGCGCGAGATCCACTCTGAGAGTGCGAAATAACTTCCAGCCTCCTGACCACCCGGGGAGACCCGAGCGCACCACCCGGACCACACCGGCGAAAGAGAGCTCTAGCATGCGCGAGCCACGAAAACCGCCCAGCCACAAAAAGAACTCCTCGAATAGGAGTGAAACTTCTCGGCCGTCGGAGAAGCACACCACTGATGCCGTAGCACCCCCGGGGAAAAAAAGAAAAAAAAACACCCACACGCGAAACAAAAGGGAGCAACCCCGCAAGCGAAACGCCCAAATGGGTGGTGACAGGTGTTTGTTCGACACGTCACTCGCCCGCACCCACCCGCGCGGCACCAGACTCAGGGCCTCAGAGAAATTTAAACAACTCGTCTCTCCCACCCCGTGTCACCCAGGCACCCGACAATAGACTTGAAACGCTTGATCACCCACCGCGCGGAACCACCGGGCCGATACGCCCACCCAAGCCACAGAGACATATTGGATGAATGTCGCAAGGATAAAACACTCCATCGCCAATAAATGAGTTCATCCTTTTGATGAAGCCCAGCCACGATCACGGGAAACCACGCCGGCGACGCACGATTCCCTGAGGGGACACTATACATTGATCGACCTCTCGCGCATACACCCTCTCAACGGATTATGCTAGAACCACCTCCCGTCACAGGCACGCGAAAGCACTAGATATTAAACCGTTGAGGTAACGCGTCGATGTGCTAGGTAAGTGTTTAATTACTATTGCATATGTCTGTCTTACAATTAACTATAATCCAAAACGAGAAGTTGGTCTTGGTTTATTATTCCTACAAAATACACAATAGATACAAAATATTTGGGGATTTGTAGCGAATGAGGTCCTAGTTGAATAAGAAAACCAGCGCATTGTTGTTAAGTCTGATGCCTGTTGATGAAAAGCCTCTTGAGGGTAAAAACCTCTTATAAATTGACCCCGTACAACATCTTCTCCAAGGACTGGACATGTTCGCGATAGGGAATCTGTCCCTTTTTCAATTGGGCCTAACAGGCCGGGCGTTAAATAAAAGGTACCTCAACGAACCCACCCCCAACCACGATTGTTAACCTAACTCTAATACATTGTTAGTTCTTCTATTTCTAATGAACACCAAGTTCAATAAAATAAAACTGAATGTACAGAAAAAAATCTCCTCCAGGAATTGAACAAAGTCCATGTCAACGGAACGGAGTTCCGGTGTCTCCTCGTCAGTTCGAGACTTCTTAATTCTAATGTTACCTAACCACTTGTTTACAAATCTAATTTACGCTTAAGTCTTTCAATTTACCTAACCCATATTAGGTCCCTTCCTCTATTAACCCTACATCAGAGAGGGTTTCCACTTATGAGTCTACAGACCATAAATCTTGTTTTTTTATAAAAAATTTAAAAATATGACAAAATGTCTAAGAGTTTGAAATTGGGTGTGCCACCCAAAAAAAATTGCTAGTGTGTTTTTATACACACACAAAAGGTGTAAAATAGCGGCAGACAAAGCAATGAATAGGGAGACATGATGCGAAAACAAGTATACAATTGAAAATAATAAAAAAAGCAATAAAAGAAAGAGCACTAAAAAAAGGAGTGTCGGCAAATGCAGATGCAAATACTATTGACTCACACCAATATTTCTATAAGGAGAGTGTCGACACACGGCGGTCTACAATGGAAATAAAGATAAACCATGATACCTGCAACACTTCCTTGAAGAGGTACATAAGGGCAGCCGCGCCGCAAGCCGGGCCCTGCGATGTCTATAGGAGAACGTATCTTGTAAAACCATCATTAAGCTTCCAACTGTTTAGTGAGGTCCACCTGTGAAGGCAGAAGAAAAAGAACAAAACACAGGAGTTCACCTTAAGCAACACAATGTTTTCCATTCATGAACATGAACACGTTCACACACATTCCACAAACCAAAGAAGTTTTGAAAAACAACTGTTCTTCGATTAAATTCTCTCATTAATATATAACTCCCCAACTCCCTACTTCCAACCTTAGCAGACGGTGACACACGGCAGACACTTCCTGTAACTTAAGAGAGGAAGAACCTGCCTGCCCACGTTCTTTACACACTTATCAAAGTAGGATCGGACAAACTGTCTGACAGTTAATTAATGATAAAACATTAATATAAACCCCTAGATCGAATGAGGGACTCCCAAATGTAATCATATCTGTAGCTTTAACCCAAAATAGTCCTACATACGAAAGGTGTATTGTTGTAGATAGTGGAGCTGGGGCGGATTAGCTTAATTGGAGTAAATAAGTTGGATTCCACCCCACAATTTAAACAATTTATAAAAACCTTCTAAAAACCGACTTTGACCCAGAGAATGACTTGACATTTAACTTTACACATGATCATACTGTTTCAGTGCACTCTTATATAGAAATTCCATTACACTTCTTTGATAACAAATTTGTTACAAAACCTATTATTTTCTTAATTATTCCCAAAGAAGTGATACCAGCCCCAGTCATTTTAGGAGCTTTAGCTCTCAGAGATAATCTGTTCCCTGACCTTACCTTAAGGAGACTAGTTCGGCGAGTGGGTAAAAAAATAGAATGTATAAGTAGACATGAGAACCTTTCCGTTCCTCTAGAAGGCACCTACACCAAAAAAAAATTCCTTTAATTACATCTCCCATAAGCCAATAATGAACGAAAAAAAAATTTGCGTTGTACTCTTAATTAAAGTTGTTAATGCTCTCATATGAGTAACTATTTCTAGCTCTAGACTCACCTGACCCATCTGATATATATATATATATATATATATATATATATATATATATAGTATATATATATTATATATATATCTATATATTTATATATATAGTATATATATATACTATTAGTGGATGTACCGATAGTATCGTATCGGTATCGGTCTCGGTAGTATCGGCCATTTTTCATCGGCCATTTTTGATGTTATCGGTATCGGTTAAAATGGCAGATAATTCTTACTTTTTGGTTGAAAAATAATGAGAACCTTTAGATTCAATAATAAATCTAGTTTCGATATAGATAGCTAATACAAGTTACGTTTTTTTTTCCTTCGATTTCCTTTTTAACTTAGATTTTTAGCGTTTCTCACAACTTAGTCTTTAGCGTAAAATTTACCTTAATTTGGATAGCCATTATTATAATTTATACATATTTACCTACTTTTTTAAGTTGATCAATAGTATTTATTTATTTATTTTTTTGTACGCAATTTCGTGAGTGCGTGAGTGTTTTTTAAACTTTCTGGATTATTCAATTTTAGATATTTGCTTTTAATAGGGTTTATCGTTTTAAAAATTTAAGGTTTTAGCGTACGAATAAATTTTTTCCTTATTTCTCCTTTGGTTTTTGTCTATTTGTTCTGTCTGTTTTTTTTTTTTTTTTATTTTTGATTGCGTGTGCGTGTCCGTGTGCGTGTGCGTGTGCGTGTGCGTGTAATGATAGCAGAATGGCGGTAAGGCCGGGCTTTCTTTTTGACTTTACCAACATCAAATGGCTTGCACTCTAACTCCTGCATCCATGGAATACTACCGTTCTCTAACTCTAAACCTAAAATTTGTTTATGCTCTTAGTCTGAGACCCGCATGGCTAAGAATTCATCCTTCAACTCGTTACATATATCCAACTATAACTTATTATATAATTTCCGTTTCAAGGGTGGAGTATGTGCCTATGTTTACATAAACACTCCTGTATCACACGTCTCGAGAAATCTGAATCTCCTAACTTCGTGTTCTGTGGTTAAATCTTTCTTCCTTCTACTACAATTTCTTATGCTTCTGCTACCTGTTCTCCTAACAGAACAGATGTTTATGCCTTTTTTGATTACCTACTACTTCTCACCGAGACTGTTAATATCTTCTCATCCAAATCTGAGGTCTCTATTTAGGGGATTTCCGATGTACACAAAACTGAATTGTTTGGTTCCTCTCGTACTGATTTAGTTGGGAGAAGCCGAATCATTCAGTATTCTTCAACGATCTGGAGAAAACTAATCAAAGAACCTACCTACATTCCGGATCGTCCCAACGGATTCTCTTGAACCCACTTGACCTTTTGTTTCACCACTAGTCATTCTCTTTATAAATAAACCACCTTCGGTCCTATCGGTAAATCTGACCACAAACTTATATCACTTTAATTTTAATTACTTTCTCTCAACATCTCCATCCTGCCTATGCGGTTTTTCTGGCACTTTGATCGGGCGATTGGGGGCATTGCGTTCTTCTACGCTAACTATAATTGAAGTGACTGCTTTGACTCTTAAGACGCTTCAGATTCTGCCGATAAAAGTGGGAACTGTAATTGTTAATGGGATGAGCCAGGTTCATTCCTTCTTGGAATAAATCTTTTTTTCTCTTCAAAATCCATGGTTCGATCCTGCTGCTTTTTCCTTGGCCATTCAGGCTAGAGACAATGTTATCGGGTGTGGAAAAATTTTCGTTTTCCTCGCTCTTGTCAATTTTCATTCAGCCTAAGAAATCGTTGCAGGGATACTCTTCGACGAGCAAAGCGGACTTCATTAAAAGGAAAATGCGCTGACCTCCTGGTTCTCCTACTGACAAATCTCTCTGGCTCTTGCCAAAAACCATCTCTAACAACTTATGTAAACATCCCTTTCCTCCTCTTATTCGCTCTGATTGATTCTGTTGTAATACTCCAACTGAAACGGCCAATCAATCATCTCTTTGGCCTCCTATTTTTTTCTAACTCAACACCCTGGACGATTTTGGTATTCCTCTTCCTCCTTCTTGTCCTCTCAGGTGTCCTATGCCTTTATCTGTCATTTCATTTGATCGGGTCAATGAGCTCCTGAAATCTATGAACGTTAGGAAGCGGGTGGTCCGGATGGCATTCCCTCTCCGAAGTTTTGAGGCAGTGTGCTTCCGTGCTGACCCGCCCCTTGTTCAACTATATTCTCCATGCCTCAATACTAAGCACTTTCCCTCAGTGTTGGAAAGGCGCACACGTCCAACCAATTCCGAAAAAATGATGCTGCTCTGATCCTTTCTAACTATGCCCTATATGCTCTCACTTGTATTATTCTAAGATCTTGAAACCCTTCTCAATCTCTCACTTCTTAGATCATCTGGAATTCCATTCCCTTCTTCTTTCAGATTACCAGTACGGCTTTCGGTGCTGAAGATCTCTTCTGGCATATACTTTCCTATTTAACAGATTTATGTTTTCCGCCCTTAGGAAACTACGGGGAGACTTGGGTGGTGCGCTTGACATATCCAAAGCATTTGACCGGGTAATGCACGCGCGTCATCGCTCTCCAAGCTCCCCTCCTTTGGTTTTCTTCTTCTCTTTGCTTACTTATGTCTAGCTTTCTTTCAAATCGATCAATGTTGGCTCTGTTGTTTGATGGGGCGACTTCTTTCTTTTTTTTTGTCAATAGTGGTTGTTCCTCAGGGTTTCTGTTTTATCTCTACTTTTATTCCTGCTTTTAATCAATGATCTTCTCACCTGCACATCTAACTTCTAATCCACTCATATCGGTCGATTGGATTGACCCTTCATTCTTCCAACTCATTTATAATTTGTCTCCCTCTTTTACTTCTAGAATTTGCTCTCGTTTTAATCTTTCCGATTATATTCCTACTGATCTGGATAAGGTTTCCAGGTGGGGTTGGATCAACCTTGTGAAATTTTACCTCTTTTATAACCCAACATCTGCAAATCCTCCTTCAAAGACACTTAACTTTTCTACTCTTCTTTCGACGGTTCTCTCTTTTCTCTGTTGACAATATAAACATCTTGCCTAACATAAACAAAAAATGTTTTGAAACCTCAAATCACAGTGTTGCTAGGGCGGCTTCAAGAAACTGGGAGTTCTGTTTAGATGCGAGACTTTTTTTCCTCTTCTCAGTTACTCACCTATACAGGGTCTCACTCCGCCCTTGTATGGAGTACTGCTCATATATGTGGGGGGCGGGGGCTCTCGGTTTCATCCGGCTTTTGGATAGGGTCAAGTCAAAAGGCCAAAAGACTTATAAACTGTCCTGTACTTTTCTAGTTCACTTGACCTTTATATTTGCGGCGCGAAGTTGTTGGTGCTTTATCCCTTTTTTATAGGTACTCGTACAGGCAAGTGCTCGAGGGAACTATCCACTCGCGTAACCACCACCTTCTACGACGCCCCTCGTAGCAAACAAGGGGTTGCGCTGTGTCGGCAATGAGTTTTTGTGTTGATGTTAGGTGTTGATGTTAGTAACTCCTCCAGACTGGTTCTCTGCGGTGCTTCTTTCTTTCCTGCACCATATGTTCTGTGGAATTCTCTCCATATCTGTGTTTCCTACTCAATTCTTAATTTCCCTCACTTTAAAGCCTGCGCTGTGCTCATCTGCGTAATTTGCGTTAAGAATGGATTTTTTGAGGCGTTCAAACACCCACTCCTTGAATATGGTTCTGCTCTTGAGCGGTGGTGACAACTGTAAAAAAATAAATAAACTAAAATATTCATATAAGGAATTCCTTAAGCTAAGCTGAAACCCCACAAGAACTTGCACCTCCGACGGTGAACACTTTAGATGCATTAAAATAGCAATAACGAGGAGCTTGCCTCACTTGACAAAAAAAAGAAAGAAAAAAAAAAAAAAAGAAGAAGAACAAGAAGTGGAAGCCGCCTTATCTGCAGCCCTGGCAACAGAACAGCACTGATAGTGACGATGGTGCTTTTCAGCAAATAAAACCTACTGAAGATGAGGATCTGGATATGTTAGTACTTTGATAAGTTCATGGCCGCAATTGCATTGACATCTAAATTCACCTTCAACAGGAATCACAGCCAGGAAAATCTCATCGTAAAAACAAGGACAAAATATTCAGAATTTGCAGTCTGTGAAAGAGGAAATGAGGCTCTACGAAACATGAGATGCTGCCTACAGAAGAGATCCTTTCATGCGGTGGCATGAAAATGGGCCAAGGTTTTCATTATTATCAGTGCTTGCAGGCAAATAATTATCACTTCCTCATCAGTCGAAAGAGAGCGTATTTATAGTGTAGGTTAGGAAGGAATGTAAACACCCAAAAAACAGTTCTCCCGCCAGAATACTAGTGAAAAGCTTAATGTTTTTTTGCATCACAATTTTTGTAAATTTTTGAATTTGAGTATTGAATGATATCTATGCTTAAAGAGTATTTTATTATGTCATGTTTGATTAATAGCGTTTTTTTTTATTTAACTTCTTTTTCTGTTTAATTGAGGTCTCTTCTTTCATTAATTTTTTTATTCTTTATATGTAGCTAGTTAAGAATCTTCTTGTAATTGTAATCATGTTTAAAAAATAAAAGCTAGTAGCTTAAACTTTGTTAATACTTACTTGAAAATGGAAATGGAATATTTTTTTAAATAAACACAAACATCAAAAAAGTTATTAATATTATTGCAAATTGATTATTCTTAAAGGTACTATCTTTAATTTATGAAAATCAAATATACTTGGGGCACAACACATTATGAATATAACATTGACTTAAGTATTGTTTGTACAGGGAATGCAATCTTGAGTTGCCTACCAGTACACAAATGTTTCTCCTCTTATTACTGTGTATTATTTATTAATTAAAAGTAATCGGTATGCGCGCTATCGGTATCGGTAATCGGCACTAAAAAAATAGAGTAATCGGGTTAAAAAAATTTTGGGTATCGGTATCGCCTGCTTTTCTGGTATCGCGTACATCCCCTAATATATTATAATATATATAATATATAATATATATATATATATATATATATATATATAATATATATAATATATATATATATACTATATAATATATATATATATTATATATATATAATTATATATATTATATATATGTATGTACATGTATTTGTATGTATGTATGTATGTATGTCATGTATGTAAATATATAATATATATATATATAATATATTATATATATATATATATATATATATATATATATATATATATATATATATATATATATTATATTATATATATATATATATATATATTATATATATATTATATTAATTATATAATATTATATATATATAATATATATATATATATAATGTATGTATATAAAAGGAAAGAAAATATATAGTATGTCTATTCCCTTCTTATATGGAGAACTTATATAGCCATACATATATTTTCCTCCGAAACCTTGACTCATGGTCATGGTTTTATGACGATGTTGCAAGGGAGTAGGAGGGTGTTAGTCTCATATTCCAGATGATGTCTCTAGATGCCAATGTAGCAGTCATCTGAAGATTTCCAAGCAACCGAAGACATCCGGTGGTAATGTACTGAGTAATGTAAGGTACAATTTACAGTTTTATATTATTAGATATTAGGATATTATATTATTTACGCTATCACATCACCATTATCTTATGTTTATACAATAGATAAAGGTGATGGATATACTTATTGATACCATAGTGATACCAATATCTGGATGCTTTCTATAACAATATAAGAATTACTACCCATGTCACAATTTACTGATATGGGGATCGCAATAACAGTCTTAAGGTTAATTCCAAGCTATTTATAAAAATGGTCTAATTTATGAATGGTTAATATGGACCATACCATAAAAATTTACTTTTAAGTTGTTATGTATAATTTATTATTATCTAAAGAATCTAAAGATAATATTTCGACGAAAAATAATTTTAATAAATCTATTTATTATCAATGCCAAAATACTAATATATTTTTTTGTATTTTCCATCACATCTCCTAAGAAGGTCCGCTGCTTTCCTAATTCTTACTGTACCTGTCCTATCTTATTTCCAATTAATTTGTATGGTTTGTAAGGTATTACTAATAGTAGAACCTACAGATACTAAAAACATTCTAATGGTTTTAGAGGTGTTAATTAATTTTGACACCTGACTCCAAATATACCAAATCGTCCTCTAATCTCTACTCCGGAAAACTAAGTTAATGCTTCTGTCATATTTATTATGCCTTCGAAGTAAGGTGGGGTTTTTAAAGTTAGTGGGGAAGAAGTGTAAGGGTGATTGTGGAAGTCCAGGTCAAAATTTATTTATTTTAGTAGTAGTAGTATGTCAAAACCTAGAATGGAATTCTTATTCTAAAAAGAATAAGATAGTACATTCATTAAGGTTAAACTGCTGCAATGAGAAATTAACTTTTTTGTTTTATTTCGTCTTTATTATGGATTTTATATGGGTAATTAAAACAGTCTTTCTATCTTCAGTAGCCCTTTGATAATTTTTTAATTCTTATAATTGACAAGTAGCTATTTTAATGTGAGGAATGAATACTAGCTAAAGTATCAAAGTACTTAATGATGTCCTAGTCCTTAAACACAAGACTTTATTCATGGAACGAGGAAAACCTTAGGATCAAATTCTCCCAGGTATGTAATCATATTTTGAACTTCGAAGTCCCATTTATTAACATTTATACATGTAAGTACTCACTCGTTCCCTTGTTTATAGTACTTACCCAAGATTTACCAAACCTTTGATCTCTTCTGGATCCATGAGTCATTCTTAAACAAGACCCCTCACAGACGTCCTTATCGTTAGGGTAAGATCTATCTCTTATTTCAATTACTTTAATTAATTGTTTTCATGAATTGTCTCATAATTAAATAACTTAAAATAACTTCCATATCATAATTCATAAAGCTAATTTTACCTATATTTTTATAGGGTTCTTGTCTTGGGCCAAGAAGTCTTATTTTCCGATCTTATTTCCAAGTCTTAAATTTGGATCTACATCTTATTTTTGGGATCATCCCTGCATCTTATTCTTCAGTCTTATTTTTGGGCGATAATAGACATCGCCGGAATCATCTCATTTTTGGGCGATAATAGACATCGCCGGAATCATCTCATTTTTGGGCGATAATAAACGCCATCTACATTCTTTGTTTGGGTCTTAATACATTGACCTCACCTGAATCGTCTTATTTCCAAGTCTTATTTTTTTGTCATCTTCTGGAACCTTCCTAAACTATTAGATAATCTACTTATGCTAAGTTTAAGAAGAAATTATAAAATCAAGCAAACATACTCCACAATAGTACTGGAGTCATCTGTTTATAATCATTACAGCAAAGCTATCCCCCTAGTAATCCCGGATAACTGCTGAAATGAAACTAAATATAACTCTTACTACTTTTTGTTGCATATATGTGGTAAATAAAACTATATTTTTACTTCTTTTTCCATTCTCGTCGCTCCTTACTAAATCTGCTAAGTGATCTATTCTTTACTTGGACACAACCCAGTCAGCATTTGGAGCAAGCTGGTGGTCCCTCCTTCCTGTACCCTGCCAGTAGCAAGAAAGTCTACTTAGCTCTGCATAGGCTCGGATTTTTGCAAAAAGCTGAGCCTTAACGATATCTCCCCCAGGTAGATAAATTAAATTCTTTTTGCAGTTTTCTCACTGGTTCCTTTTAATTAATTACAAATACTTATCTAATTTTTCTTAAAACGGTCAAGTGACTGTAATTATTCATGCCCTCGTCCTTGGTCTCCAACAACAATAAATACAAGAAAATAAACCTTAAGTGGCGGTCCCGAACAGGGATGTATGATGCATATTTCGATGCTCTTGCCTTGCCACTGTGTATTGTGATTTTAGATCACTTATTGCCAAAAATCTTTTTTGGTGTTTTTTGCTCACTTTTTTTTTTCTTATTCTTTTACCTTTTTTTCAATGCTCGTTTTCTTTTTTACATAACTTGGCTTCTTTTTTTTTTCTCGTAAGGGCCTTTCGAGTAATTTTTCCGTTCATTTCTTTTTCTTTTATTTTTTCGTTTTTTCTTTTGGATAGTTTTAAATCTTAAATAAACATTCAGTTAGTAACTTAATAATTCGACTTTTTGTACTCGTTACTTTTGGAGCTGGTCTCATACGATTTTTCTGAATCTTTCGTCATTTTCACTTCGCTTGATGATTTCACACCTGTTCTATTCTTTGAGTGAGATTACATGAGTTTATGCCAGCCAATTTTGAATACTTTCCTTGTGACACGCTAAATCTCGTTTATAATGTATTTATGAATTGAAACAGCTCAAAATTATTATAAATTAATATATAATTATTATATAGATTATATATATATATATCTAATATATACTTTATGGTAATACAAATATTTATTAATATAATATATTCATTATATATAATAAATTATATATATATATATATACTTATATATATTATATATTATTATAATATATTATAGATTTTTGAAGTTGTAATAAAAGCGTTTTGTAGATGGGTATGTTTCCAAGTCATTGAATTTGGAAGGTAGATCGTATTTGTACTTTTATACTAAGGTGTTAGGGACTATAGTATTATTGAGTGTTGTAGGGAAAGGTATAGCTAGGTATTCTATTCTTTCTTTAAGTTTTTGAGAGTTCGAGGGTGATGTTGAGGTTAATTTGAATTAGAGAGAGATGGTGTGTAGAAAGAGGACTTGCAGCTCTTTTAGGGATAAGGTAAGGAGGAATTTTTGTTGACGTTATTTTTTATATTGAACAAACAATATGTAAGTAACATGTGGTGTATGAACGAAAAATGCAAATTTGTATTAGTTGAAAATATTATATGCTGTTAATTGCTTTGTAGTTGCTTTTATATTTAAAAATATAAAATTATTTCAGAAATTTCAATGTGTCAACTGAAGTATAAATGTTACTTAAGACTCAAAAGTTATAGTTTGTATTGTTGACAGGTTGTCTGATTGGAGAGTGTATATTGATCTTGTTGTGAGAATAGAGTAATATTTCAGAGGATATCAACGCTCGCTCTAATGTTATATTAACTCATTGGTTTGTGAGGGGTGTGTTTGTTTTCTTAAGTGGTAAAACCGGTGTGCTCAGGATTAGTAGCTGAGTGGAGGTTTGTTGTATTTCTTCCTTGGTCTCATTTTGTTTCTCGCGCAATCTGGGTGTGATTTAATAGAAAACGCAAATTCGAGGTCGTGTGTTGGTGGACATGGATATAGGTCTTTGAGAGTGTGCAACTGAATAGGGTGCATGAGTGGAGGTTGACTTGCCTTACCAGAAATCCTACTCGACTTTAACGATATTTGAGGTGTAGGAGTCTTTTTCGCCTTATTTGGTCTCACGGTCCGGGAGTAGTAGAACGAGCACAGATATTGAGTCTTCGTAAGATTGGCGTTAAAGAAAAGTGAGAGAATAGTTGGGTTTAATGGTGGTGTCACTACATATAATATGGGACTTATATAAATGTGTTTTACTAATTATGTCTGATCACAGGTATGAATATCTGAAGGAGGACCTGGCTGTGAAGAGATCGATCTGACGAGGCGCATTTAAAAAACTAGCCTCTTTTGGTGAAAATGTTGATAAGTGGAATAAAGTCTTGAGATAGTGGATAGTGCTTTAACCCTAAGAGAGGAATGTCAATATGTTTGCCGGAGAATTGTTCTATGTGTACATATTGTCTACGGCATGTAGCCTCGAACGACTAACACTTTTCACTACAGTATTTGGCTATAACATTGGGAAATCCTGTATGATTCTAAAGTATGATTCACAATGGTGTTCAATGTCATTTGCGCATTAAGACTGATCATTAGTTGTGGCTTGTTTAATGACAAGTTTCCTCATCAACACAAGATTTTGTTGGATAGGGGATAAACTGTGATAGTCACTGTTGCAAAGATCCTACTGAATGCACATATTATTAAAATGAGCGAGTTGCACTATATTGAATCACGTAGAAACAAGTGGTAACACTGTGAAGGAGAAGTAAAATGAAAGTATACGATGAGGGATGGTTGGCATCTCTGTAGATAAGAAACCGAAAGCATGACTGAATCGATTCAAGACGACGAGATGGTACTGTATCGTGGCCAGATGTACTGGTTGAAGGCACACCTGAAAACCATGCAAGCGATTGCGATGGATTCCGAAGAAAAAAAACTGAATTTTGCAACACAGCATGAAAATTGCACTTACTTCTCCAGAAGACAGAAGAGCCAAGACATAGTGGGATGGAGTGATGGGCTGAGACACAGAAAAAGGCTTGTCAATGGTACACCCAAAGGAGTGTACAATAAGAGCGAAAGAAAAGAAAAGAATTCGTAGTGGATAGGGCTGGGGGTAAAGGCGTCATCTATGATGCCACCAATCCCTGAACTTCTGGCCTCAAAGCGCGGATACTGCAAAAGACCGCTTTCACTCATGAAGGACATTCTCCTTAAAGGTCGGTAGTAGCTTGGTCCCGCGTAACATACTATCAGGTGCTTCCACGTAGTGAAATACAACTCTGGTAAGTTCAGAGTGTGTTCCTAGACTAATTATTTTTAATTTTGCAAATCTTGATGGGGAGACGGTCGGATAACTTTTCTATTATGTCCATCCAAACATTGTAATGCACTATCGATTCTATAAGTGCGGGTGTGAGTTTCGCGTTCACGGGAGGAAAACTCAACAGAGGCTGACAACTATTTGCACCAGGTTCACTGAGGTGATGATTCATGAACACTTTTATCAGTGCAAATCTATATCTCTTTGACGACTCGCAGGATTTTTATCCCGATGTTAACAGATTAAATAAGTTTATCAAAATTAACCCAATTAAGAACTTCGCCATCAGATATCAAAGCTCGACTCACAATGATGAAAAATGAGAAATTATTTTCTTTCATCAGCTTTTGATAGTGAGATCCCCTCTGGGGAGTATTTCAGTGCCTCACTAATGGTTGGTAGTAACAGGACAGGAATGTATGGATAGAAAAGACGCATGATAGTGACATGTGTTCTTTATTTACGAGATCATTTCCGCACAGTTAAGAAATCAAAATCGATTATTACTATCCCCTGTCAAATAGATCTCATATAACTATCATAATAATAATACTTAGTATAAGATAGCGAAGTATTATGCCTAAGATCTTGTGTTGTTTACTCACTTTAACAGATTACGCCAACCGCTTGGGCTATGATACCATCCTTGTTCATATAAGCTTTTAATGAGTATGGTCTAAGGGAACATGATCTACGGTTTACTACTATAAATCAACGTAATTATCTCTAGTGCCATATCAGTAGCAAGTTTTTGTAAATATGACTAGCCCTAGTGGTGCGCTGTCTACCAGTTTGAGAGAGCGACCGTGTTTAGGCGCAGTGGACACCGAGTAGAAGAGGCCATGTATGAACTGTGGCAAAATGTCAAATATTGGGCTCCCGGGCTCCGCTACCGGCGCTTTTTTCCCTCGCACACTCTTGGTAACAAGAAAATGTTGTTAAGTATCTATAATATGTTGATAATAATTATCATATGCAGAGTTTAATTTAAATTTCTATATATACGTAGGTTGATTGCCGCTGCTTGACGAGGGTATAACCTAGAGACATAACTCCCCATGTCAGACGTCTTATTATAGTACTAAAAGACGATATAGAGAGCCTTTCAGAAAAGCATAACACAAGAAAAAGTGTCAAACAAATTTAATGAATTTGCCTACTGGTGCCATTATATTACTTTCTTCCATTTTTATTAGAAAATGGTTTCTGCTCAAACGAAGTACAGAGCACAGGGATAGTCATAGCGTAGAAAACATTGACTGTGTACAAAGACGAATTATACACAGTGTTATACAAATTACATATGTAACACAATATCATATTTACTACTATCCGACCTTTAGTCTAAAACTCATTATTTATTTGTACATCATCGCATTTTTATAACCATTTTGTGGAATGATTTAATACTAAGGTCATTATCAGGCGAGCAGTTAGGTTTTAAATCATAGTGGGGACAGAATTTTTTTCCTTATAATCGTGCAGATTATAGTGATGGCTTATTACTTTCCCGTATCAACTAAGATCTTGTGCTTAAAGTGCCATATAATCGCAGAAAAAGATAAAGATTCGCATGCGTTTATATAATATAGTTTACCCAAACTGGTGATTAGACTAGATCATATAGTGCAAACACCTAAATCAAGAACTAACAGAGCTATTTCCAGGCAAAACCTGCCAGATGGGTATTGATAGTGATGATGTGATATGTATCACATTAGCAGAATCGTCCAAAATAAGCCAGTATGATGCTGACTATAGTTTTTTGTTCTGTCTCAGTATCACATTCATCATAATTTAACTCTTTCTATGAAAATGACAACTTTAGCAGCAAAGCTGGGTAATGGTGATCGTATTCCCTCGTGATCTTAACCACTTGATTTCTAGTCAGAGATTAACCTAGCATAAAAAATTTCGAGCTGAAGGTTCTTCAGAAACATCAGCTCAAATAAAAAATAGAGATCTGAAACTTCTGAAAAGAGCTTTATACACTCATATGCATTTACAATACTTCCATGAATAGACCTGTGGAGTGTTGAAAGACACTCACTAAACGTCTTAGATTTCAAGGAATGCTCTCGCCCTCTCTAGATACATATCTTTGCAACACGAGTAGTTGAACAGCTGAAGCTTTTTAATAGCTCAGATATTGCTGCACTCAAACCAATTCAAGTCATAGTGTCTGTGATTTTTGACTTTATATATTAATTACATTAAACGACCTGGCGGATTAAAGAGTGTTACATAATATAGGTAAAGGAGAAAGATATTCTTTAGTGTAATGTATTAATAAATAATATTATTAACGGACCCAATTTTAATTTATCTATTGACAAAATTATTTATTTGAAATACTTTCAATCTTATAAAATTTGTAGTAGTTACTTGCGTTATATTTGGATCGCAATAATAGAAGGTTTACACGAAAATAGTATGTAGTTACTCTAAAATGCTAGCAACATAACACTGGTAAGGAAAAATATAACAGGTAAAAAAGCGAATTACATTATATAAGACTATCTTTTCTCTCAACACGAATAGGAGCGCTCGTTTGTATGACCGTAAGGAATTCTTGTTGTATGTAACCTCTTATGCGGTGAAGGTTCCTCTACAAAATTCGGTCGGGAGTCGTGTATGAGTGTTTACTCTTACAATAACTCCAGATACACTCTTCAACTCATATCTCAAACAAAATAAATAATCGTTTACCGTCCAATTCATATATATAATATCCGACATATCAATAAACCATTCCTAATAGTACTATTGCCACTGAACATTGAGGCTCCTACAAATCGTATTACTTAACGTGGAATACATCCATCTATCCTAAAATGGAACAGAGTCCATAACCGTACTAACTAGGAATATATCAATGATGTTACCGTTTATGTCGTCAAACACACATAAAGTTACATTTCACATTCTCACTTATTACCAAGATATAATAATACTAATTCCAGTATATATGAAAAACTATGAATAAACAATGTATATCAACTATACCCATTTTATATATCATTACCTATATAACATAATTTTAGTTAAATCACAATTATTATTCAACAATTAATATTGATAGTGTGTATCTACATATATAATAATTATATAAGAATAGTATCATTACTATTATTATAAATAATACTCAATATCGGAATTTTTAACGCTATTTTACGTAACTATTACATTAAACCTATAAACTAATAATTTACATTTAACTTTTATATATAATTTTAATAATAATTCTATTTAATATGCTTATAATGATATAATAAGTACTTTATAAGTCAACTTTAATGACTAGGAACTGAAATTGTACAAACCTATATATAATATTATATTATTATATAAATATATAGTAATATATATACTATTAGTAATAATAATATAATATACTATAATATAGTATATATTAGAATACTATATTAAATTATAAATAATACTAATATATATACTTAACGATATATATAAAGGTATCGAGTTTTCATGCTAGCAGTGGTATCTATATATTATTAGTAATGTAATATATATCATTATATATATAATAAGTATAATGACAATTAATTACATATATAGAGGTATATATTAATACTAAGATATGAAGATATATATCTAAAGGTTATTATATATGAGATATTAATATTCAATATTTTATAGTGTAGTAAAGTATACTTAAATATAATTTTATATATATATAACTAAAGGTATGTAAATATAGAATTAAGCTTATTGATTTATAATAATAATATTATTTATAACCTGTATAAACATGCTTTGTTTGTACTAATCAAATGTGATTAGAACTTCAATGATATACATAATAGCATACTATTAATCATTAATAATTAACACTTAGGAGATAGTATGATTATTATATTACTTGATAGATAATAAAGTTTCAAGTATTATGTATTATTACCTTATAAATTCGTTATATATCTCTAAATATTATGAGAGTAATAAGTAGTCATTAAGCTGGATTTTAGTACTGGCACTACGACGAAAAATACTTATCTTAATAGTCACACTATATATATGTATATATATTTATAATGATAAAAATAGTATATTATTTACCTATTCTTACTACATTTATATTAAGTATACTACTATAGTTCACTAATTTATAGTTTATAATATTGATGATATTTATAATAATATTATATATAATATAAATGGGCTTATACTTTAGTAAGATTTATATTATTAGCGGTAATATACTATTGTATTTTTCTTAGACTATAAATATAAATTACTCAATCATAATATATTATAATATATTCCTATAGGGAAGATAATTAATAAAGATATATATCACTAATTCTGATGACATCTTTATATTAAATTAATTTAATAATATACTGTATCACATCTCAGTCATAGCAGTATAGTATAATAATGATTAACTATTATATTTAGTATATTTGCATAACTTAAAAAATTTATCTATATATATATATCGAGTAATATTTATAATAGTATATAAATTATATATATAATATATATATATTATATACTTATTACTCAAATATTTAGTATTATCTAATGATATATATATATTATATATTGTATAGTATTATAACTACTATATACATATATTAATTAATATATATATATATATATATATTATATATTATAAATATATATATAATATATATATTCTATATAATATATATGGCTATTTATACAAGTGGTTGATCAGAGCGAAAATCATAATTAACTGTATCGTTATTTTAATAGTTTTAGGGTAAATACATTAAATTATTTGGGTAAACTAACTAACCTAAACTACCTAAACTAACTTAACCTAACCTAACCAACTTAACCTAAATTTAACCTAAACTATATAACGGAGTAACCATTATAATGTCCTTAGTATATAATATTTAGTATTATATAGTAAGTATAAGTATATATATATACTATAATATATATATATATATATACTACTATATATATATATAATATATATATTATAAATATTATATATTATAATAATATTTAATATATAGAGTATATATTAAATATATATTAATTATATTTAAATACTATATATATAATATAATATAATTATATTATTATCTATATTATACTATTATAATATATAATATACTATATATATATTATATATATATATATATTAATAATACTTATAATATAGTCTATTGGAAATAGTCGCCTGATAAAATTTAAGAGTGTTAAATTTGTGTAGGAGTCATAATGGGACTTCCTTAATCATTAAATTATATTATAATATTTATATTTATATATATTAATTACACCTATATATACTATATATATATATAATATATATATATACTATATATATATACAACATATAGTATATATCATATTATATATATATATATATATATATTAATATATATATGGGGCATCTTGGTGGAGTTTATGCGAAACGGGGTTATAATCACAAGTAGACTGGTCGAGCAGTATCAAATACAAACAATTAATTTGCCCATCCGTGCATCATATTCATCATTCTTCTAACATTCACTTCAACGGAGTAGGTCGTTTCTCCTTTTGCGTTCTTTACTCACCTCCTTCTCTCTTTCCCTCTCCCTCATCATTACTGTTTATCTCACGTCAACAAAGCAACTTCTATGCTTTCTTCACCCTCCCTCTACTTTATTCATTAGGAAGAATCTCACATCAACACGATTTGTGTCTCACAACGTCATTTCCCACGCCTGTGGACCACTGAAAAGCATTAAAGATCCCAAAAAACACCCCAACTTACTTTCGAAGGCATAATCAAAATGTACACGAGCATAAACTCTCGATTTTTTCATTAGTTTTTTCTGTTCTTCCCAGTGTCTATGAGAAGTCGAAGGAACGAAGTTTCATTGGTGGAAATTACTTTTCATCGCGAGTCCTTAAGCCGATGTCTAAATTATCTACATTCTAACACCATCTAAAACCCACTAAAGGATTATTAGTGTGTAGGTTCTAACTATCAAGTCACAAAGAAAACGTCTTCCTTTCCTTGATTTCTATTATTATAGGGCTAATCATCTGAATCACACAAAGACACTTCCTATAAACTTCAGAAACAAATATGTAACACTTACAACACCAAGAGAAAAATATACCTTTATTAGCAGTAATGTATCGTCATGATAAGGACCTAGCGTACACTGGCTAGACTGTCAAATTGTGTAACAAAACGTAAAGAACTCAGTATTATCAGACCATTAGAAAAAAGAGCGGATCTATGCATTAGGAGATCGGTGGTGGGAATACAAACAACTACCACTCAGAATATTTATAAAAATTATTACGTGATATGCTTTTTCGGCTTTGGAATAGAAATAAGCACATTAATAGAATTGAATAATATTATTTGCATAGTTCATAGCATACGCCAAAAGGTATTTATCTTTTAGCACTAATACGTTATATTATTACATAATCATCATCACTCTATAGAAGGCTAGATAAGATAGTACATTCTTACTTTTGTAATGGGGATCCATCGAATCTAAACATTGTTCATGCAAGAGTAGACAACAATATTGAGCCGAATGCCCTATATCAGTGTATCCGTAAGATGATCGTGGACATCATCGGGTAGGTTATAATCTTTATATCTTGTTCAATAGGACGAACCGCATTCGACGGCGGACTATTCTGAAGGTACAATAGTGAGCTTCATCTCCATTAAGTCTGTCTGATATGTTTCTTCTCCATTCAACATAAATTATTCTTTCTTCGTACCTTAAGAGTCATTAATACGATAAGCGTACTTGTGTACACATGTTCGCATCATATCTCTAATTCGATACTCTCATTTCAGTTATCTATCCTAGACACCCTTTGTGTAATTTCTTAGATAGGTCGTTATTATCCATTATAGTAGTGCTACGACTCATATATCACTCATCTCTTTAAACTGCGCACCCTCCCCCCCCGATCCACCATTCTCTCAAAATCTTTACAACATCTTATATCAATGAAACCTGTGCTACTCAGTCTCGACTATTGGAATATAATGCCATCAGCGGCTTAACACATGATCACACAGTTTCTGTAGATTCTTCCATCTATCTACTCGACATTCCATACATTTTTTTGATAGTGAATTTGCCACTTCACCTTACCCTTCTAAATAAAGAAATAACTCGGATGCTTGAAATCTTCAATATTACTCACCCTTCTTACCGCGAGACATGATCATCGTTAGTCCATTCTTCTGGATTTGCTTTCTGGCCACAGAATTCGGTCCAGATATGTAGCTGAGCATCATTCCGAACCAAGTCGTCTCAAATTTTCAAGATTCAGATCATGTTCTACTTCCCACGTACTTGTGCAGAGAACATCATACTACCTGAAAACAATATGTACAGTGAAACCTAACATCCACAGCACTTGTGCGATATCATAACGACTCCCGGCCCACACAAATTCGGTTGTCCGCATAATCCAATAGGAAACAAGCCATCCGTCTCACACTCCGCCATCAATTAAGTATTGCTCGGTTATAACAAACCAAATAATTCCTTTATGATTACATCTCCAAACCACCTAAACTGATCAACAAAATTATAACGGTTTGGGAGGAAAAATTAACTGAAAAATAATACTATATCGAATTTTAACTCGCCCTTTAAATATTAAATTGTTTAAAGTAAAGATATGTAAATGATAATATGTTACTAATTTTGCACTAAACTTCAACGAAACTGACCCAATACTCTATTTATAAACTAAAATATGATTTATTTTTTTATTAGAAAAACTGTTTCAAAGAAAATGTATACATATATCATTTATAATATAATATATAATATCATATATTTGATTATATATTATATATATATATATATATATCATATATATAAATATATATTAATATTTAATATATATTATATGGGGTGCTTTATTAATTTTATACGCAATAAGATTTATATCTAGATTTATTAAAATATAATTATATAATTAATATAAATATATATATAATATCTTAATAATTATACCTATATATATATATATATATATATAATATATATATATATATATATATATATATATAATATATATATATATATATTATAATAGATAATATTATAATAATTATTATTATAATATATTATATATATTAATTAATATATTATATATATATATATATATATATATATATTAATACAATAATATCATACATACATATACTAATATATATAACATACCTTAAACTATACTATTTTAATTAATATATATTAATTATATTATTAATATTTATATATATATTATATATATATATATATATATTATTTAATATATGAGTGGGCATTTAGTTGCCGAAATAGTGGAAAAAGCCTATTGAAAATATACCTAGAATATTATATACTATACCGTAATATTCGGGTATATAAGTCACTAATAAATAGTATTTACGGTATATATATATACCTATGTTATAATACCAAAATATTCACTAACTAGGGCAAGTAAATCACTATTATATATTATCGCTATTCGTATATATATTAGGGATGACCCAGATAGAATGTCTTCATTAGAAATGCAGAGAGTCTCGGGAAGTACCTCATGATACCATTTAGGGAAACACTCACTAAGAAAAGCGTACAACACTGGTCAACAAAAAATAAAAGGTGAACGATTTTTGATTGGCTATGGACTTTTGTAGCAGATAAATACAGTAAATTCGGGGTGCTTGATCATCATCCCGTTTTCGTAGCTAATCATGGGAATCCCTATTTTTGCCTCATTCCCTTTAGGACTAATGACATTTAAGCTATGTCCACTGTGCGCAGCGAGTGAATCTGTAGCGCGCCCCCCCTGTATAGAGGTTATGCTAATTACCCGCATATATCCTACAGTAGCAGCAAGTTTCACTCGGCGGTCGATATTCGGGAAGCATGTGGTAACTTTAAGTACGTCTACATGTATGGATGCCATGACCTGGATGATGTTGTCAATCATCCATCTGAAATACAGTCGGATGGTCCCGTCATTGTTCACCAGGGTGAACGTGAACGATCTTGTATGAAGAAGTTGTAAGTTGTATATGCCGAAGCTTGTCCTGGGGAGATTGTTGCGCATATTCGAGCGTTGCATGACAATCGACTACTAGATATAAACCGGGCAAACAAAGAGTAAAACATTTATATATTCGTAGATACCAGCGCGCACGACCCACTCGTATCGTGTCGTCAGGCTCTCTTCAACTAGAATCAAGAATGTGTGACAATTCTCCCCTTTTGTAGAAATAACCAATTTGAAGCTTCTTAGTGAAATCACATGTTTGTCACAGGCTCTTTCCATATATGTGGCTTTTGTCCGCTTATGGGCTTACTACCATTCATAAATCGTGCAGATGAGATGGTCTGACATGTTATGAAAGGGTAACCCTTTTGATAAATACCAAATAGGGCCAATCATTTAAAGTATGTGTTTTTTTGTTACAACTCTTTCGATTAATCGAGTCATGTCTGGTTTCGTTTCTTATCAGTAGGTAAAGTAAACTTCGCGATTTACCGCATTGTATGCGGGTATGAAGGAGTTATTACAAAAAAGGATTCATAGAACAGGGCTTAATTGGAGTCGGCTACATCAATATTCATTGGAGTTGTATCATGGAAATAGGAAAATTTAATGAGCGTCGACCTCTATAAATGTGTCAAGACGATATTTCTGTCTTTCACTCACGACTCAGCAAGCTAGAGTTTCACCAAAATTCCACTGATCATATATCCTGTGGCTATTGAAGGACATGGGAACCGGGCGACGGAAAGGAGGTCACTGAGTCACCATATAGAATCGGCGCACCCCGGGAAGATAGGTTTTAAAAAGAAAACACTATAAAAGACCGGCCTATTTTTACTCAAACATGAATAAATAAATAACTCCTTTAAGTAGGGATATCTTCAAGTAAAGTTCAAATTCCAAATTTTACAATTGGGTGATGCAAAAACACATTAAGCTTTCACTAGGATCTGGCGAGAGACTGTTCCTTTTTTGGGGTGTTTACATTCCTACTACACTATAAATACGCTCTCGCTCGACTGATTGATGAAGGTCTGAAATTTTTGCCTGCAAGCACTGATAATAATGAAAACCTTGGCCATTTTCATGCCACCGCAGGATTTCCTTCTGTAGGCAGCATCTCAGTGTTTTCGTAGAGCTCCTCTTTCACAGACTGAAAATTTGAATTATCTTTGGCTCTTGTATTTTTTACGAGATTCCTTGGTGTGATTTCTTTGAGGTGAATGAGATGTCATGCAATTTCGGCCATGAACTTATCAAAGTTACATATCAGTCTATCTTCAGTGTTTAAGTTGCTGAAGCCACCACGTCATTCAGTGTGTTGTTGCCAGGGCTGCCGATAAGGGCTTATTCTGTTCTCTTTTTTTTTTTTTTCTTCTTTTTTTTGTCAAGGAGAACTCCTCGTTATGCTATTTTTATCATCTAGAAGTGGTTCAACCGTCGGAGGTGCAATTCTGGGGTTTCAGCTAGTTAAGGATCCCTTATAGATTTTTTTAATTATTTTTTTACAGTTGTCACAAGCACTCACCTATTCAAGGAGTGGGTTTGAACGCCTCAAAAAACGCAAATTACGCAATGAGCACAGCGCAGGCCTTTAAAGTAGGGAAATTAATTGAGTAGAAACAAGATGATGGAGAGAATTCCCAACATAGGTGGCAGGAAGAATAGAAGCCCGAAAGGTGAAAGGAAAATCGTACGTGAAACACGGTTGTAAGGGAGAGAAAAATAGATCAATCTTTACCCTCACACTACACAATACAATACCATCTGCGTCTTGATGAAACAAAAATATAATCTGATACGAAGGCCATCGGACAATAATCGATGGAGAATGCTTTCCTGCTATCAATTGCGGTACATTCTAAACATAAATTAGCTTCTGCCATTGCGGAAAAGAATCAAGGAGAATGCAACTTACCTGGGTCTTGTCATGCTCAAAAAAGTGTCGGGAGCTACACGTCGCCTCAGCGTGTAGTGCGATTGACTGGTTGCTACACACAATTGACCTGTGTTAGAAGGCATAGAGGGTATGAATGCTTTTCACACTGATGTTAAGCACAGAATTGTCATGGGACAGGAAAGCCGAGACCCTCTAACCATTGTACAGGGGAACTGGCTAGAATCAGTTTTCCATTCTCAAGGAATGTAGAGATGAATAGTAAAGTTGGCATCTACTATAGCGAGTATCTCATAGAAGCAATTTCGGATAAGCCTAGGCTTGATTGTTAGTGATGATGCAGGGTGATTATTCGCTTCAGTCAAGATCTAAATGTTCATGGAGGACGTTACCAAGGGCAAGTGGGATATCAACTATGATGTGCCGACTATGTTGACCGCTTGAATGAGGCGCGATATATCCAAGACGGCTATGCACAGTTATTATCTGTCTACTGGAGAGATGAAATGTCCTACATGTAGGTATTGTTTACATTAACTATATTATTTCCACTTCCTTCTATTCTACACTTTTCATGTTGTTCCATATTGACTACGTTTTATGCTGGGCACTCCAGTATGACTACTAATCCTAGTGATGATTTGGTTGCTAGTACATACCTATTCTTTATCAAAGATCTATGTTATTGCGAATTTTATTTCTGATTACGGCGGATTTGCGGGTTATCTTCGTCTTTCCTTCCTGTTCATATCAAGCTCCATATGATAGACACTCAGCCTATATACGGTAGGTTTGGATAATAATATGAATAGATATCAGTTATTAAGATGTCTTATATTTAGAGTAATATGAGTAAGAATAGATTTTTAGTATAGTACTAGTTTATGGTAATATTTTTTTAATGATAATATTCAATAATGCTTATTCTAAGCTGGTAATGAGAAGTAACATAAGAAAATAATTCCTTAATATCCTAGTATATATTTACGAATTTGTCTTGTTGTTAAGAAGGATCCTTACCAAACATCGAAACGCCAATTCTAGAAGTAAAGAAGTAGTAGAGCAGAATTTATATGTGAATATTATTATGAAAGAAATGAAGTAGTAGTATAATATCAAGCTATCATCGAACGATAGAGAGCGATAGAGTCCATTAAAATGATTGTGTTAGCTACAAGCGCTCTCTGAAAATAGGTTTAAAGAGATACATAAGGAAATTTCTTTAACGAAATTCTGTGTTTGATAAAAACACAGCACGAGAAATTAACTACTGTTCAACAGAAGAATAAAAACGTAACCTGAGAACACCCACTTATATAATGCGGAATGTAATATAAATGGAACAGAAATAGAACTCGACGTTACACTTTCCTCTCTCGGAGATACATCAGCACATCGTGAACATACACATCTTGCGAAGCTACTCCGTCCAAGAACTGCAGAGATGTACCCGACAGTGTTATTTGAGCGAAAGTAAAAAAAAAAAGAAGATAAAAATACTATTTGTTACCTATAGGCTAAAACCGATTACCACATATTTAAAAAAATAATAGGAAAAGATCGCACATTGAAAAGTAGATAATCGTGGTTAAAGATAGGTTTAACACTCACAACAACTGTGGGAGTGTAATGACTTGGCGGACAGCTCTAAGATATTAAAATGAACACGGATTAGCGATCGTCGTATCGTCATTTCAGGTAAACCTAATTTTTTCTTGTGGGCTCTCAAGAATAGTTGTCGTCCCGGTGTGCTTGAGGAATATTTGGAATTTTGGTCGGGCCGGTTGAGTCTTTCCGACCTTTCACTGATGAAGGTGGCAGCTGCAAAGGTAGATTTTTATAGTGCTAGGTATGTTTTTCAACGTTCTATAAGACCTCCATTTTTCAGTGTTATGTTCCATACCTAATTGATCAGAGACTATCATATTGAGTCTTCAGCTGGGCGTCAACATCCAGTAGAGAAAACTTGGTATATTATTTTGGTTTTATTCTTGGCTTTGTATTGTTAAATTACCGTTTATTTGTAAAGCGCTTAATTATGTACTTTTAAGGAGAAGAATCATATCGAAAATAGAAAGAGGAAGAACTTCCTTGCATTAATCTCACCTCAAACTTACATTCTTCCTCTTCTTCTTTTAATTTCTCGAGCACCCGAAATGCCCCACGATAACTTGTGCTTTGAAAACAATAACCATTTAAAATAGAACAATAAGAAAAATGGAGAGCGCGTTCAAGCTCACTATTACCCAACACTACATGAATTCATCGTCAGCAGAAAGAGTCTAGGAGCTAAATTTTCAGGATGCATTTGCTTTCCATGTTCCTCAACGACCATGATTTTTTACTCGATTATTACATCTGATTCATTTTGAACAAAACTTAGCTTTGAATGCGTAGTCTAACAAGAATAAGTCTGAGCTACTACAAGATATTTTTAAGATCACGAGTTAGAAAAAGCTAATAGATAGTATTCTTTTTGTTACTGATGGTTTCTTAAGTCTCCACATGTAGACTGCTAATATTTAATTGCGCCACTGAAAGGCTTTGGTGCTCTCTTTAATTGCCTTATTTAATATGTAGGATGTTATACTGCTTTAGACATATGGAAGGTGAATGATTCACGTGGTGGGGCGAACGTGTTTACGAGATTCATCGTTTAATTTGCATTGTTTTACTGGTGGTGGGGTGTCAGAATCAACCTGGCTCAAGTAAATCGAAAGGATAGCATTCCTTAATGCCCTTTGCCCACTCGAAAATCAGAAAATTCCTCACAGTGGTGCATTCTGAAATTACTATTCAGCACGCCTCCTATGGAGTAGGCGACACTAATTCCTTTTGTCTCAGACACATTTACTTCTTAATTACGTTTCATTTAAAAGACGCACTAATTATCAGAGAGCTTCCAAAATAATAAGAAGCAAGTTTCCGATTCAAATAATATCATAGATTCCATATGAGCTCAGTGATGAAAACAGTGCTCATTGAAAGGTGAACTTTAATGTCTGGTTGAGATCAGAGACAGTGTAACAGGAAGAGGACCTCAGCTTGTCCTTGCAGTCTTTTGAATAATTTAAACGAATAGTTAACAAATTTAGCGGACGGTCCTCTAAGAATTAAAGGAGCATAGCTCAACTTGGTGGGTGGGAGATAAGAACTAGTGTGAACTGGGCATATTCTCGCTAACAGCATATACTACCTCGACAGCGTATCATCTTATTCACGCCAACAGCACCACATACACCCCCCACCTCCCCACCACCGCACCGTAAGCGAATAAGAGAAGGTACAGGTTTGCTTAATCCGACAACTTATAGTGTGTTAATCTAAACCACTCTAATATCACGATTAAAAAAAAATATAGATGATGAAACTGATAATAAGAGATTTTCAGCTAGGAGAACCAAGGAGGTTCACGTCGCATTTTCCTATATGAATAAAAAGAACTAGTCGCCGCTTCTGCTCGTACGGAAAATAAAGAACATAAAGTACTATGCACACACTTAGTTTGAAGTCAAACGATAATACCCATATAACTGAGAAAAATCTTGAAAAATAGTCACGAACACAGAGCGATAGCGAACGAACTCTTCGAAAATCGTTTTATAAACAAAAACAACACACCGATAAGCTTGTTCTCTCTATCATGGAATCGCACGCTAAAAGGAAAACAAGCCAGATTGAATCCATATGGTTTTCTGAGTGAGTAAAAAAGATTTAGTCAGAAGGACATGACCTGCTCAATCTCGCTAATTATACTACTAAATTAACAGTTTGAAACCTACTTTCTCATATTTGGTCTCTTGAGAGAAAAATATCATGTAAAAAGCACGATCTTTAGATACAGACTCGAAAGGCACCCTTTACTCACGTTCATATTATTGAGATTACGACAATGGTAGCAAAAGCACGCATGTTTAAGCACTCAGCTCACCTTTCAGAGCTAAATAAACAAAAAATAAAAAAAAAAAATAATATAGATTACATTAGAATACAAAATTGACTTAGTGTAATAGGTATATTGGAGTATGTTGTGACAATGAGAAAGTTTAAGAAATATAAAGTTGATTAAACTGATTTATCGTAGTATGAATGTTCTATCGAATATTTTTTTAACACCCAGTGTGAGAATGCAGAGCTGAGAAGGGACATGTGTTTCTCGTCATTTTATTGTTGACAGAGAATGACCGTGGTGAAACAACTAAGGTCAATTAGATATGTTTGTTCTTAAGTAATGAAAGCTCCACTAATTCGG
>JABUQX010019382.1:25000-36138 GCA_015478945.1 Trachelipus rathkii | reverse complement strand
TGAGTTGTATAGATGATCAAACTCGTGCCTGAACGAAGCGAGTGCAGGGGTCAGCCTCTGATAAGTTCATTATATATAGGTATTATAAGTTAGAGTGAGTTAGTAGAGATGAAGTAGGTAAGGGTATATATAATAGGTAGTATGTGTAGACGGTATATGTACTAAGTACGGTTATATATATATAGGGGGTAGAATATTTAAAGTATATATAGTAATTAATTATAGTATATATAATAGTATATATAATAATTAGTTATATATATATATTATATATATAATTGCTAGTATTATTCCAACCCCTATAAATTAAACCTATAAATAAAGTATTGTAATTTAATGGAAAGACTAAATCAAGTATGATGAAAATACTATTCCTTTGAGCTCGATATAAGACTATATCTCGTAATAAATTATAACTTTAATCAGTTGTAAATATTTATTGGACTGATACTTCCGTGGAAACTGGTGTTCAGTCCTGGTCTGAATTTACAGCCAAAATGTCCTTTTATTCCTTCGGAAATGACTCAGCTATTTTTGTGAAAAGAACTTAAACTTTGCCGTGGCTGTCAGTAAGTTCTATCCCTATCCTGTGAGTCCTGTAAAATGGTTGTTACGTCCACGAGTCAACTCGACAAGTCACAGAATCCTTGAGGTCCTGAACTTCGTGTGTCAACAACGATGATCTTTACCAAAGTGACTCGTAGCCTGCATTCACCTTCTCGGCTCAATTTTAGCCCGTAACTTGATTCTGCTCGGTTATTCCTAACGAACGTTTTCGGAGTCGTTCTTAATCCAGCCCTTGCATCAGTCCCCAACTTTGGGTCAAATACAATTCCTTTTATAAATCCAATAAACTTTGTAGCAAATACAATTCCTGGTTATAAATCCGATAAAGACACTATTTGTCGTCAAAAATACTTGTTTTGATTTTACACGGAATTCAATACTTATAAACTTTTTTAAAAGCGACTGCTTCACCTGAGTTGTAGAAATACAATGGTTTTTCCTGATCGGGGGCAATCGACTGCTTCTCGTAATCGGGAGGTTTGTCAGATTCATGACACTATTCCCCCTTTCAAGATTGGGACTCCAATCTTAAAAAGAAGAAGAAAACACACAAAGACAGGGTCACAAAAAAAATATAAATAAAGCAAGAGGAGTGATCTTACTAACTTCCAATAGATGCCCTTCTTTCCTCAGCCTTTTTCTCATACTCCAGTACCTTTATTGTGCCAACATATGGAAGATCTGGAGCTGCACCCCCCTTGTCGGTGTCATTGGCCCGATGTCATTCCAATGCCTTGTCGGGTTCTTCCGTGTCCTTGCCGGTTCGTCATCCAAACATCTTAATGCCGTTCTGGATCCTCACCTACTTCTCCTCAGTTCTTCGTGAATGAGCTAGGGTAAAAAGAGGGAATAGATTTTATATTACTCTCTCCACAATATTGTTTTACTTCGATGGCCACCGTTCTATTATCCGGTGTTGGTACTTGGGTCTGGAAGCTTGTCCTCCTTCTTCTTCATCCGAGTTTTTTGCATCTGCAACTAGTTTTTCCGTTTGCGGTATACTCGTGTTAGTGTATGAATACCTTAACTCTCTTTAAAATTTCTGCAGATCGAACTCATATCATCCGAATTTTACGTCTCTTGCGCCGAGTCTTATCCAATCCAATAGTCGCTATGTATCTACAGGTAGTGTGGCATAGGATACCGCTCTGTCTGTGTTGCCGCTGTCCTCTCCTAAATCCTGCGGTTTGTGTTCCCATTTCCTTCTTATGGCTTTTTTTTTGTTTGCCTAAGCTAATTGTGAACAAGTCCATGTTCTTAGTTTTTGTCCGTGTTTTCTCTTTCTTGTTTTGTTTGCTTTGGAGGTGCTGTATATCATATTTATTGTGATGGTGCTTCATACAATTGGAATTCTGGACGTGTCGCAACAGATGTTCGTGCAAACTAGAGAACAGAAGTATTGTGGATGACGTGATACATATCGAATGTGACCACGAAACAAGAAAATTGCTGGGAGTTCAAAGAAAAAACACGCCGAAAATTGAAGGTTGCCTTGTTATTTGGACGTATACTTTGGTTAAAGGAGCAGAATCAGAAACACAGGAGACGTACGGTATTCTGGATTTAGTAATATGTCGTGTGATTAAAAACCGTAAGTTACTTAAACAATTTATGCTTTACTCATTCGTAGGAACAATTTAGCTATCGTGTTTGAAGCTGTGCAGAGTAAGTTTTGGCTACAGAGTAGCTTGTGAATTATAAAGTGTTATAAACGGTAAATTGAACACGAACATAAGTCCAACGTAATTGCATAATAGGTACCTAAGTTTGAGGTTGTTTTCTTATTTGACTCCATTTTTTTTATGACTTTTATGTAGTAGTTCTAGTAATTGAGTTAGCCAACTGATTATTTATTGAATATCGAGTATGTATTTTTCGTAAGTAATAAATTTAAAGAGCAATACTGTGTAAATATTTAGTCGTGAAGTATAATACGATTTATTGAATAGAAGGGATAATAATTTATTAAGTGCTATTAATTTATTTTGTTATTAAAATATATTTATTTACTAAGCGTATAATTATAACTCCTTCTCCATTGATAAAAAGGGTTGATAAACAGAAACGGTTAACAGAATAATATATTGAGTTCTTTCTTTTACAGCCATTTCTCTTTAAACGACAATCAAACGCGTAATACAAAAGAAAACACAATACTTACACTTCCCTGTCTTCACTCCGTCTCAACAATCAGCGCTAGGATTAGCTTCAGTCCCGAATATACCTACAGGGCCACCAGTGAAATCGGATTCTTGTTCTAAAGTTGACAACTCTGAAAGCGAAATGGAGGGGGAAATTTTGCAAATAAATAAAGCTAAGATTTTTCTTTCTTTAATTAGTAACAATAACAAAATATTCCTTAATATAACTCATTTAGCATATATATGTATAAATAATTATTTCTTAAAGAGGAAAATCAAATTATTCTTTAAACAAAGTTCTTTTCACTTTGCAAATATCACTTTGCCTTAAAGCAAATAAACTTCTATTCACCAAAAAAGTTAATGCATTTATAGCGTCAATATATCACTTTAAATAATACCTACGTAACTAAACTTAATTTTAACCATATTCTAAAAATCAAAAACAATAAATATTTTAAAAGTCACATTCGAGAAGTATTAGTATATACAAATCCAAGTTGAGATAGTGAGTCGCAATTCTGGGTAACTTTTAATTGACTCGATCAATTCCAGTAATCCAATGCGTTGTTTAAGCGGGACCAATCATTTGTAAACATCGACCATCTTTTTACGAAACCAGCACGCAGTTCTCTTTTGCTCCTTTGCTTGAATAAAAGTTTGGGCACCTGGGATCAACCCCGACTACTTCTGTCGGGTTTTTTTTAAAATTTTTAAAAACACTTTCTATAATCCAAATTTTAATTAACTTACCGACTGCTTCTGTCGGGTTTTTCCTTTTAAGCTTTGCAAAAACTTTCTTTAATCCAAATTTTAATCAATATTTTGATTCGCAAATCTCTCCTTAAAACTTCCAGTCAGTCGTTTTGTTCTACTTAGCTCTCCTTTTCTTTCACCTTCCGTTATCTGCGTTTTCCGATCTGCGAGTGACCTCTACTCTCTTATCTTTCCTAAATTACTTTTTCCTAACTTTTTAGTTGGTTCTACTCCATTACAATATATATATATATATATATATATACATATATCTATATCCAGTATATATTATATACTATATATATATATATATATAATATAATATATATATATATATATATACTATATATATATTCAGGGCGTAGCCAGGGGGGGCTGAGGGGGCTGCAGCCCCCCCGAAATTATCGACAGTGCAAATTTAAAACAATATGAAAACTACAAATTATTTATATAATATATCCCTATACTAAGCAGGTAGATATTTATATATTGATATTAATATGTATTTATATTATATAGTATACTTTAATAAAAATAATCTTATCAAATATATATATATATATATTCATAGTATTATTATATATAATATATTATATAAATATATGTTATATATAATAATATATATATATATATATATAATTATATATATATTATATATATATATATATATTATATATAATATATAGTATATATTATATATATATATATATATATATCATATAGATATATACTATATATAAAAATAATATTGAAGCTCTTATTCCAGAAAAAAATCGAAGCACAGACAACAACTGGACAGCTAAAATAAGAAAATGTGGAAGGGAAATTAGAGAAAAACTTTTGTACAATGAATTGAAACTATACGTTTATGTGGCCAGCAAGGTGTTGAGTTAAGGGGCTCAAGTGACTCTGGACGTATTGAATTATCAACTCAGCTGAAAATGAAGGAAATTTTAGAAGCCTTCTTGAGGTTCGAGCAAAATGGAGGTGAACCCAAGGTTTTGAAAGAACCACTTACTTCTCTCTGTCAGAAAATCAAGTTATGAGGATCCTGATGATACGAGGAATGAAAATCATACAGTCATTTAGTCAGCTTGTACAAAGGAAATAGTGGAAGAAGTTAATAAAAGCAAATTTTTTAAGTATTAGCTGATGAAACACAACGGATATTTCCCAAACAGAACGTCTTTCACTTTTGTGTAAGGTACGCATGGTGGTGATGGAGTGATGAACTTCTTTTACTTTAAGAAGGATTTTTTTTTATCATTTGTTCCGGTTTTATGATATCTAAGTGGAAAAGCATTGGAAATGTAATGTTTTGGAGAGACCGGCTAAAATCTTGATTGAGTTAAACTCGCGACAGGAATTTAACAAAGCGCACTCGGGGACTGGGCGTTTCAGAGTGTGGTGGCAAGGAGGATGGCGCGAGATGGAATATGGTGGGTGTGGAGATGCTGCTGAGAGGCGGAATTCCGAGGTGCATATCTGTTATTCGGAATGAGTAATGCCCTAGAAGCTCTAAACACCACATCTAGTTAGCATCATTGGTTTAAATGTGTGTCCTCTCAGATTCAGTGGACGGGATTTACTGAAATCTCAGGCAATTCGAACGTCTTAGATTCGTCTCTGAAACATGCACTTTTTGTCGATCGAGTCCGAAGCGCACAAAAACTTCTGGAAGATAAAATAAAGAAGTTTTCTAGTAACCAAATAACAGGAGGACAAAAAGATGTGCGATGAAACCAGATGGTGTGCACGGACTGATGGCGGTTTGCCATTTTAAGAGACTCTTGAGCCAATATTGTGTCATGAAATATATACTATTACTGGTGAATTAACACAGAAAGCTACTTTGTTTTTGTTAATTTCAATCAGTATTAAATTTTCTTAATAACATTATACGTTTTAAGGTAAATTTCACGGATAAACCTAAACCTTGTCCAACAACATTACAGAGGGTCCATTTGACATTGTGCACTGCAATAAACTTAGTGAAAGCAATTATCAACTTTTCGAAAAAGATAGACAAAATGCAGACCAGAGTTTAAAACCATATTTCCACCAAGATAGAAAATGTAAATGACAGATTAAGTATTGAAATATAGAATTCCAAAAACTACAGAATTCAGAAACATTGTTGTAATGTGCCTACATCAGATCCGAATCATATTACCGCATCTAAGATTTTATTCCGTTTATCTGATGATCTGATTTCTTCCGTTGACTGATACGGATTTTCTCTCGCATGAAACCACTATGTTACCATAAAAGTGAAATGTAACCTTATAAGCATATTGAAAAAGCATCCTCTTTTTATAAAGACGTCCTTCCAGACCCTCCACGAGGATACACTAAAGGACAGTGGTTGGTCTCTGGCAGCGTAAATGTTTTAGAAAAGAAACAAAACGTTCGCGAAATGGTCCTTTGGCTAGTGTGACAAGAGGAGTTTTCCCTAACATTGTTACTCTCGCTGAATGATCTTGTAGTATTGCCTGTATCGCACCGCAGCACAGAAAGAACTTTTTCGAGCATTAGGTGTCGAAACTATTTAAGAAATAGTGTTGGGATTGGATCGCATTACAGGTCTTGCTTTAACTGTCATTCATAGAGATCTAGCACAGAAGTCAGTATGAAAATATTTTGAAATCAGCCTCAGTTAAAAAGTAAGATAATCTGATAAATTGGACGCTTCATAAACTCGATGGTACGTGTTTTATGAAAATTATAATATATATATATATTATATATTGTACGGATATATATAGAGTTATATGATTATATATAATATATATATTATATATATATATATATATATAATATATTATATATATATAATATATATATATATATATATATATATATACTATATATATACTATTTATATATAATATATAAATTTTATTCTATAATATTATTTATTATATTATTATTTCTATTATATATATATATATATATATATATATACGTTATATATAATTATATATAGTATTATATATATAATATATATATAATATATATATTTATATATATTTATATATATATTATAATATATATATATATAGAGGGTGTTCAAACCTCTGCCGACAAACTCGGAGGGTGATAGAGCAAACGATAAAGGAGACATTTATTGTTAGAAATAACTTATGTTGTATGAGCGCTTCGTTTCAAAGTTCGGACGATTTTGAGGTAACGCTGTTTTAAGTGGTTTGTCTGTCCGCTTCCATGTAGGTTTCGACGATTTAGTTACTCAATTTTAATGTGTTTTGTGCATGCGTAACATGTGTGTAGCTTTAACGTCCTTTAGGAAACACGTGCAATACCTTTTCTTGCCAATTCATCGTGATTCAGTACAGGGTAGGCTTGATGAAGGCGAGCAAACCTGTGTGGTGGGGGTGAATTTCTGGTGTGAAACGTTACAGGTACATGAGGTGCGATCTTCGTCCTTTTCCGTTGCTGCAACGTACACATATATGCAATAGTGCGGTTCACTCGGGAATAGAGTGTGAGAGATCCATTCGTAATCGATGTCTACACTGTACTGAATCAACGAATTTTGCAAGGTAAAGTTATTGCCACGTGTTCCGAAGGAACGTTTAAGCATACACACATTACGCACGCACAAACACTTTAAAATTGAGTAACCTAAATCATCACGACGCGTCAGACAACATAAACTAGTGTAACTTTCAATCGTTCGTAACTTTGAAACGAAGCGAGTCAATACACATAGGTTTTTTTACAATAAATGTTCTTAATCGTCTTTGCGTCTATCAGCCGCTCCGAGTTTTGTCGCAGAGGTTTTTGAATCACCCTAATATATATATATATATATAATAACTGTATATATATATATAGGTATATATATATATATATATATATATATTATATATTATATAGTATAATATATATATATATATATAATATACTATATGTGTGTGGTGTGTGTGTGTGTGTGTGTATGTGTGTAATTTAAATTCATTTGCAGAGTGGTAACCACGTTCGATGTCGCAGCCCCCGCCGAAAAAAATTCTGCTACGGCCTGATAATATATATATACTATATATATATATATACTCGAGGTATATATATATATATATATATTATATATATATATATATATATAAGTTATAGTATAATATTATAGTAGTATATATATATATATATATAGTATATATTATATATTTATATAGTACTATTAAGGGTAAATGGTCCTAGTAACATGCAAAGCACATCATCCCATCATCATGCACAGATCATCTGACCAGGGTAAGTAAGCTTATACAAGTGCGCACTTGAATATATTGGAAAATACCTTAAATCTAAATAATATATCAGGATACCTTAAACCTAAAAAAAATAATGAGATCAAATGAATATTTGGTAAGTATGGGGTTTCAAGTAAGAATTTATATTTTGAATTTACAAAAATATCAATAAGACATGTAAATATAAAGTATATTCACTTTAAGGTTTTTATTTTTATTGTTATGAACCTGGTCTAAATTAATGTTTTTTAAACTTCAAACTTCACTTTTAATTTATAGAAGGTCTGGTAGTTTAACACAGTTTTTATGCACAAAAAGAACACTATTTTATTAAAATTGTGACCACTATAATACCTAAACTTTTTTTATTCCTTCAATACTATTTCTAACACACTTTTTATTTTTATTACAGGTTTTGTGAAATATATTGATAAGAATATAATGGGCTTTTTAATATGGACAAAAGATTGAACAGGGACTTTTTCTTTCTATTTGATTTATTTCCTTTTTTATTAATCAAGAAATTTATTGTGTAAAAGACTTTAGCGGTTAATTATTTTATCAAGGTTGAATCTTAATTATAGGAATTTGCAAATTTCTCTTGAAAGAAAAGGGGTACCTTCATTTTTGGTGGTTGTACAAGCTCTGATAGTACAGGGGAGGAACGTGTTATATGAAAAGAATCTTCCTGAATCTACTCAGGTAGAATACAAAGACTAAAATTAATTCTTTACCTCGAACCTAAAACAAAAATATGAATCCTCAATGATAGAATTATAAAATTTTAATTGAGTCATATATATGATATTAGCAATTATGGAAAATAATTAATTTTATTTAATATTACCTCAAAGATTTGAAGTTCCTTAAGTAAAAGTCGAGTGGAAAACTGCAATTCAAAGGAAAGGAACTTGTGCCTTAATCAGTCAGTACTAGGTAGAATGAGGGTCTAAAAAGAACAAAAAGATATATGGGTACTTACTGTCTTTCAGCAAAACCAAACAAAATTTGAAATGAATACTAATATGCTTCCAATATATAAATGTAGTTCTTAAGTTTCTTTATGTTGCAACACAAAAAAAGTTAACCATACCAAAAATTAAGAAAAAGAAAAATATCTTTTTAATAGGTGCATATTACACAGAAGTATCTACGATGCTGCAAAGAAAAAAGTTCATATAGGTTTTCATATGCATTGAGCAATTTAAATTCATTATATTTTTTGTTTATCCGCATGTAACCATGTACTACGATTTCTGACGATCCCTCCCCTCCCTCCCCCCTATTTTTGGTTCTCGAAAAGACGAAAAATCTAAAACCCTATTTTTTCGGTTGATATTTTATATACAGACATCGGGGGAGGAACCGAAAGAAGCGAAAATAGGGGAGAAAGGAGAGTTTGCTGCGTTATTCCAGAAACCCGACTGCAGCCCGGCGGGCACAGAGGCGCACATGCATCGTTTCCAGAGCCCGTTTGCGACTTCTACGTCACGTAAACTTCACAGTCAGGCGCCCGTTTGTTAATCCTCGATTTCGGGAATTCATAAACGGGCGGGCTGCGCGAAGAATACTTTGTTTACTAACAAATTTTTTTACAAAACATGTGCGAAAATGACTTTTGGCAAAATTTTTTAAATATTTTAGCTTGTTTTATATTAGGATACTAATATATCGTATCATTTCATAAATAGATACTATAAGTATAGGATATTGTTTACAATTGCTCAGCTATCCGACCGGGCGGTTCGGGGCCGTTTCCAGGTACTCAAATTTCCCGTTCTTTCCATTTGTTATTTAATTTTTTTACGCAAGCGTGTCCTGAGTCGATTTTGCACACGGGCTGCACTTGGGCTTCTGGAAACACAGTTTTCCTTCAGGGTGCGGGGGAGGGATAAGCAATTTTATTTTTTCAGGCTTTTAATTTTTTTTTTTTTTTTTTTTTTTTTTAAAAAAATATTGGGTTTTTTTTTTTAAATTTTTTTTTCCAAAGCCCGAGTGCAGCCCGTGTGCAAAATCGACTCGGAAACGCTTCGAATTGAAAAAAAATTAAAGCATTTTGCATTTGTTCTAACGCTCGATAAGAAATGCTATCCAGTTTTAGCACGAAATGAATTTTGGGCATAATCGAACGTTTGTTTACAGTATATTTTGATCAGCTGTTGATTATGGAGCAGTGGTTTGTTTGGAATAAATAGAATAAAAAAATAGACAAATGGTTTTTATTACAAATAATCGATCAACTATTGAGATGGAGTGTATCGATTTGGAAGAAATTAGATTAAAAGATAAATTCATGTGAAATCAAACGACCTACTACGCCAATTTTGTTTGTTTACATTTTTTCGTTAACATTTTCCTTAAATTCGGTAAGCACGGAAAATAGATCACAAAACTTTTAAGGAATTCATAATGTTTGTTTATCTTTTTCTGAATTTTCTTGGAAATTGTTGACAATGGAACGTAACTTTAAGCATTTTCCCTAAATTTCTTATCAAAAGTGCAAATCGAAACCGGGCTTTACATTAACCAATAGGAGAACAGGAAATTTTGAGTCCTGGAAACGGCCGAGCGCGCCCGTCGGATAAGCTGGCAATTGTAAACAATACTCTTATACTTATATGTATCTATTTTATGAAATGATACGATATATTAGTATCCTTAAGCCGTTTTCGATTTTGTACTTTTGCTAACGAAATTTAGGAAAATGCTAGAGTTTCGTTCCATTTTGTCAAATTTAGCACAGATTTAGATAAATGCTAACAATCGTTAGGAATTTCCTAAATTCTGTAAGGTTGCTATTTCCCGTGCTTACCGAATTTAAGGAAAATGCTAACGAAAAAATGTAAACAAACAAGATTGCGGCGTAGTAGGTGTTTAAGACTTAAGACTTGTACATTCGGAATTAAGAATCTCATGAATTTATCTTTTAATCTAATTTCTTCCAAATCGAAACACTCCATCACAATCGTTGATCGATTATTTGTAATAAAAACCATTTGTTATTTTTTTTTTATTTCTATTTATTCCAAAACCACGTGCTCCATAACAACAGCTGATCAAAATATATGTAAACAAACGTTCGATTATGCCCAAAATTCGTGCTAAAACTGGATTAGCATTTCTTATCGAGCGTTAGCACAAATGCAAAATGGAAAACGCCTTTAATATAAAAGGCCATGTTTTGTAAAAAGATTTGTTTGTAAACAAAGTATTCTTCCGCGCAGCCCGCCCGTTTATTAATTCCCGAAATCGAGGATTTAACAATAAATTAATTAATGATTGCTTGGCTTATTATAGCAACTTATTTCGTTATTACTATTGTGATGAGTGTAATTTACCAAAAATTTGATATATTAATTATAGTAAATATTAAATATTCCATAACGGAGTGTAAATTGTGTAGGCCCCG
>JABUQX010019382.1:0-20000 GCA_015478945.1 Trachelipus rathkii | reverse complement strand
TATTTTTTAAATTAAAATTATATATTTTTATTTAATTAAAAATTTATACATTATATAAATTCTAAAATTAAATTAAGAGTATATATATATATATATATATATAATATAATTATATATTATATTATATATATATATAATATAATATATATATATTATCTATATGAATTATTTATTTTAAAATTTTATATAGTGAGTATATAGTAATATATATATTATATATATATAATATATAATATATATATATATATATATATAAAAGTTTTACACTGGTTTTTAGAGAATGATACAAGTTTGCACGCTTCTAAGTTCTAACATTTAAAGGGTAAAAAAAAATGCTTTGTTCCTGTTCATAGGCACGGCTATAGGCGCAGAGAATGGCTGTGCGCCTTTGCTTAGTCGGCCTTTTTAAAAATTGCTGCGCCTATGCGCCTGCAAATTGATAGTCGCGCCATAGGCCAACTCGGTGGCGCAACGCCCAAGCTCTGATATACGGTATATATAGTATATATATTTATATATATATTATAATATATATATCGTATATATATATATATATATATATATTATTATTAGGTATATCTCTGTATATACGGTAGTATATATAATAATATAATATCATATATATATATACCGTATATTACTACAACTCACAGGTAGGGCCTTTCATAATACTAATAATCTTCAACCTTTAGAAATCTGATCTTAAGGGAAATTATCTATTATAACATTTTAATTGTTTTATAAAGCAGGAAATTTTTTTTTATAGTTTTAAGAAATTTTTAGCAAAAAAGTATATCTTGAATATTATTATGGATATTAAAAGCGAAATTAAAATTAAGAATAAATATCTTGAATGTTCAGAAGATATTAGAAACAATGGTCAAAACTTTGAACAAAATTCAAGGTTGGAAGATACTCAGGTATTATTTTTATCATTATTATTATTATTATTATTATTATTATTATTATTATTATTATTATTATTATTATTATTATTATTATTATTATTATTATTTCTTAATTGATTTATTCTTTTATTTATTGATTTTAAAAATCTTTTCTTTGCCTTTGAAACAGGAAAAGATTTTATACTGAAGTAAAGATTTCAAAGAGGAGATCGAAATAAAAGACGAGCCTTTTGACTCTAATGACACATATACAGAGAATGACGAACATATTGAGGAATTCCCTGGAATCAGTGAAAGTCTGGCATGAGTAGAGAATTGAAACCTGATTTGGATTTCTTATAACTTTTGTTTACTGTATAGGCTATCACAGTATTAATACATTTTCAGTGAATAAACTGAGAAGAGTTGGAATTTATTCAGGGATGGGAAGTCGGGGGTGGGGAGGAAATATAGTTCGATTCTCAACTCTGGTAGTTGGTAATATTAGCCAACTTGTGATCCCTTGCAAAAATATTTTCCAGGTTATAATGAAAGAAAAGTTTTAGTATTTAAATCTATATTTTCATAATTAGTTAACAATAATCATGATAAAGTTATATTACTACTACTACTACTACTACTACTACAAATAAAAATAATAATAATAATAATAATAGGGAATTATTAGGGAATGTTTATGACAGGTGTTAATGATATATTGTGTTGATGGTAGGAACAAGTATGTACGGTATGTCAATGTAAGGGAGAGTGAGTAGATAGCAAAGGCTTGCATAGAAAGTTTTAAGAATCAAAAAATGTCTGTTGGAGAAAGAAATCAGAAAGAAGAGATTCAGTTAAGAGAAAGAAGAGGAGAAAAGTCTCATTGGTTCCGATAAATATAGTTGGACCTTTCGCCTATTCTTGGTCATAAATTCTGGTATTAATCTCTTCCTTATATTATTTTTACTACAGCTTCAGCTTTAAATTTAACCTATAAGCTCTTATTAAAGAATTTGGGCAATTGGTAGTAGTTTAACAATTTACTTTTCGTAGCATATGTCAGAGCTGATTTTATTCTAAGGCCAGTAGTTAATTAAGGACCAGGCTTTATATTTAAAAGAAAACACTATGTGTGAATATAAATATAATTAACAAAAGTTAAAAAATGTAAGTAACAAATATTCCTTGGAAGTTTATAGACTAACCTAAACCTAACCTCAAATTTAGAAATGTGAGCAATATCTATACATGTTTATGTTTATTCAAGGTACTTTTGAGTTTAATTAGTATAAAGTTCTTTTTATTCTTTACACAAATTGTTTCATAACCTAGTAGCTAGTTTGTCTAGTTTTATTACATTAACTGTTTTATGTTGGCTTTTATTAGTCAGTGATTTATTTATTTGATGTTTCAAGTGCGAATTTCTACAATCGTGGATTTGAACATGAACAAATTAAGTCCAACAATTTGAAGCCTCTAAATTGCAATCATGACACCTTTTGTAGCCTTTTGCCACCATGTTGTTTAAATTTTGATAACTTTTAAAATATACTAATTTTAATCAAAATTAAATTTTGAATATTAAAATTATTTAACAAAAGTTAAATAATAATAAAAAAAATAATAATAATAATAATAATAATAATAATAATAATAATAAATAATAAAATAATAATAATAATAAAACAAAACCAGTAATAATACTAATTTATAATCCATTTTATTAACATAATAAATCATCAAATTAATCATGAACTTAATACTCTTTATCAAAACAAATAATATATACCTTATTAAAAAAAAAAAATTCTTCCATTTACGTATGCTGTAGCTACTTAAAATATAAGAATGGATTTTATTACCTTAAATCTAAGTAGAGTCAAAGCTTCAAATTAAACCTTATTTTGCAAAACTTATAAAGGTGGTGTTAACAAATATATTTTATGAAACAATAAATAACGAATTTAGTTATATTCATAAACAAAAATTCAGAACATTTAAAAAATAAAAAATAAAATATACATAAAAAACACACCTATCTTATACTATCGACTTTTAACCCCTTTTACATTCCTCCCTTCTAAGCCTAAAAGTCCTCCCCAATTTAAAGGAATATTTTATTTATCTACAATTTATGAAACATTGTACAAATTATTTTTATCAACAAACAATTTTCTTACAAGTATTTAGTTTTATCTCTAGTAAACCTTTTGCAGGAGGAACATTCTTTTTTTTTTTTTTTATCAACAAACAATTTTCTCACTAGTATGGTATTTAGTTTTATCTCTAGTAAACCTTTTACAGGAACATTCATTTTTATTGTCACTATTAACTAGTGGTTTAAGCTTCCTCTAAAATATTGTAGAAATTTTTCAACCAAAACCTGTAATCCTAGTATTGCTAGGTAGGCATTTTGAGCGGTATGATAATTTGAAACAGCATCTATTAATAGATTCCTTATCCCATCTTGAAATATTCTTCTTGACACCAGGGGACAGCAGAAAGTATCCGTTGCTGATAATCCACATTTCCATAAGGCTCTGATGGAAATCTTAGAATACCTATGAAGGTATATTTCCAACATTAGAGTGAGGTGTGGGGTCTGAGACATCCGATCTGCCTTGGACATTATTTTCAATCTTCACTTGTACTGAAGGAACATTTTGTCTCCTTTCTGGTGCTGGTTCTGGTTCAACAACAGGGAATAAATCCACTGCTGGGGTGTAATTCAAGATCCGTTGGATAACAACTTTGATAATTCTTAATAAAATGTATCTATTTTTAGCAATTCCCATGTAGGCCATCTGGCAAATATATTAACATTTAAGGAAAGAAGATTGAGCGCGCTTATTAATGAGGTTCATGAGGAGTAGGAGCGAAGCCTGGGGGTCTCTATATGTCTGCTGTGGAGTGGTGCGAATAACGGTTGATCGCATAGTTGGCCTCTTAATATGTTTTGGAAGGCATACCAAAACGTCAGTAATTCCTGCATGATGCATCGATTGATCAATGGTCATCATGGCTTCTGAAATGCAAGCTTTACCTCATGTTCCGGCGATCCGGTTCAAACATGCTGTGCGTCTTGAAGTTGATCTTAACATTTTCTCCTAATGCTCAGGTTAACCGGGTTTGATTAAACTGGTGAATGTCTTTAATCGATGGTAGGACTAAGAAGACACTGCAATGAGCATTAATGGATTGGGCATAGTTCACCATTTCTTCCATAAGAGCTGGTACATTGTCCAAAAAGAAAAATTAACTGCCTGGCAAACACTGTTGGCTGCCATCGGTTCCCAGGCAAATTCACTCTGTGCCATACCAAAGTTGTGAGCGGCTAAATCATGACCACTTTATTAACATCTACTGTCATCCGTTCTTGAAGTATCCTTGGACAACTTTCTTTTCTTCGACCAGGAAAACTATCTACACCATCTCAAACCCCAACTCCTCCCGGATATAATTCCGTACACATTCAAATACTCCAGCTTCAGAGGCTTCAATTACCAGTATCATTTTCTGAAAGTAGTGAATCTAGTATTAGCTATAATGGCTGTAAAAGCCTAGTATATATACATAAGTTTCATAAATTATTGCAAAACTGTAACATTTTAAATGATCTTTAATATTTTAAAAAAAAATCTACTATTTTAGTATTTTAAGGTTTCCTTCTATATTCTAAGATTTTTTTCATAACATTACGTAACTCAACATTTCCTTGGTAATGGGTAAAGGGACGTCGTCGTGAAAAATTTTCAGTAAATGTCCCTAAATTAATGTAAGGTACACATTCATTGCCATTCTCCTCACATTCACACTCCAATTCATCCTCGATAAACTCTCCCTCTACTGAGCAATCTAATGACATTGCTAATTCCCATAAGCCTATAATTATGTCCATCAAAAGTTAAAGGATTTACCTGGATTCATTCAGAAAACCCAGACCAGGACAACTCATGAGGACCAGAAGTTGGTGTATTTTGCTCGGGGAAACCCATCAAAAAAGAAATCAAAACTGTGAGAGTCGGTTAAACCTATATCTGCATAATTAAAAACATCAACCGGAGATGGTTCTCTTTCCGGAACATTCCCAAAAGTGTATTTGAAAAAAGTAATTAGAGATTATAGCAGAATGCCAATTAATATTAGAATGTATAATATCGGAATTAGGGGTACTGGCGTGAGTGCACATTTCCTACTTTCTGTCATCAGCCCTATTGTTTGTAATAATCTAGTGACAAGCATAAGGTGAATTTTTGTATAAATAAGGGAGCTATGATTATGAACAATACCAGAATGAGTCGGAATGTGTGTTACTGAAGTGATATTATTGAGAGAAAGTATGGGAGATGTATTAGATAGAAAGCCAGAAAAATCAGAAACAGGAGGAAGAGAATTAACACCATGGAACATGCCTGAGTAATCACTATGAACATCACAAGTATTATTACTTATGTCTACTCCACTACATGAATCTACTGTCAGTTGTTTAAGTTCATCAAGCTTAATTAGTAATTCTGGAAGACTATCAAATATTTCAGAAGACAAAAAACATTTCCATTACTGAATCCACAAAAGTCCTCCTGTATGTCCTCTATAGGATCTACACAATCTATCAACCTTTTTTTTTTACCGAGCTACTATCATGTCTATCACCATCACCTTGACTACCCTTATTACCACCACTACTACTACTACTATTACAACTACTTTCTATGTCATTACAATTACCATCTACTTCATCAAAGAAATAATTTCTAAAGACCCTATTCTTAAGCAAATAGGCTGGGACACTTACCCATTTCCGTAAATGACTGAAATGAACCTTTTCCTGTCTATTTTGGTTTGAACCCAATCTTTGTATAGCGTATGTCAGTTCATTACTGTTTACTTTTATAACTTCAAAATGTCCTTCCCAGCAGTTTTTGAATTTATTACTAGTCTGATGACCTTTCAAAGTCATTTTTTTAGCAACTTTTTCTCCAACTTTAAAAGGGCGAAAGTTTAAGCTTCCACCATCCCAGTGCTGGGGAAAATTCTGAGGTGCTTCATCATGGGATTTGTACAAAAGAAAATCAGAAGGAGACATATTTAAAGTGCTGTGAAGTGTTATTATATATCAATACTGAAGTGGTAATCTCCAAATCCCAGTTCTGTGGATTTTCTATTACTAGACATTTTAATATCTGTATCAGACTATGATTGAATCGTTCATACATACCGTTAATGGATGGATGTAAAAGGAAGTGAGCACATGTTTTATACCAAATTCAGCCAATATCGATTGAAATTCAGATGCCAAACTCTGTACCATTGTCAGTCAATAACTGAAGAGGTACCCTAGGCAAAAAGGGTAATATTCTATACTTAAGCATCGAAGCCACTGTCTGACTTTGTTATTCTTAATTGGAACAACTGATGCCCATTTTGAAAAATGATCTATTAGAACTATACAGTACTTATTTCCACTGATAGATAGAGGAAATTGTAATAAGTTCATGGCCACGAGGTTATGGGATGATTGGCAATTATTTTTAATATTGGAGGAGTAATGTTTGAGGAAAACTATTTTAACTTTTTACATATGGGACAACATTTAACTATGTCGTATATGACTTTATTTATCTGTGTATGCCTGCACTGTTTATATAAAAGATCCAATAGCTTATTTCTACCAATATGTGCACAATGTGTATGTAAAATACATAAATGACTAAAAGTACATATTGGCAACTTAATTACAGCAAGAAAGTTGATTATTTTTATTTTTATAGTATAAAATTTCATTATTAATAACTAAATTATTTCTATTGGCTTTGAATAAAATAATTGAAGCATTCCAAAATGTTTAGTAAGTAGAGTAGAAATGATACTATCAGATTTTTGATCTTTCATTATTTCAATTTCATTAATATTTGAATCTCCATTCCATGCAATATGAACTGGTTGGATAGAATTGATTTTTATAATAGTCCCTAATCTATTGATAATTGCTGTATTAACATTACTATTAATAGGTCTCAAATAATTATAATGTACTCCATTTAAACATTTCAATATACAAACTTTCTCAGAGAATTTACTTCCATAAATAAGAGGTTTACTTATTGTTATAATTAGGGATGTACCGATACCAGAAAAGAGGCCGATACCGATACTGATACTCTATTTTTTTAGGTGCCGATACCGATACCGATACCGATACCGATCTTTTAATTATCTTATAATAAATACACAATAAATAAGATAGAACATTTGTGCGCAACTGCTAGGCAACTCAAGATTGCATTCCCTGTACAAACAATACTTAGTCATTTATATTTCATATTTGGTTGTGCCCAAGTATATTTATTTTATAATTTAAAATAGGTACCTTAAGCGAAAAATAATCTGCAAATTAATAATTAATAACTTCTTTTTATGTTTGTGTTTATTTAAAAATATTCCTTTCCATTTTCAAGTAAGTATTAACAAAGTTTAGCACTAGCTTTTATGTTTTAACATGATTACAATTTACAAGAAGATTCTTTAACTAGCTACAATATAAAGAATAAAAATAATGAAAGAAGAGACCTCAATTAATCAGCCGAAAAGTTAAAACAAAAAAAACGCTATTACTCAAACATGACATAATAAAATACTCCTTTAAGATAGATATATCATTCAATACTCAAATTCAAAAATTCACAAATTGTGATGCAAAAACATTAAGCTTTCACTTGTATCTGGCGAGAGACTGTTCCTTTTTGGGGGTGTTTACATTCCTACCTACACTATAAATACGCTCTCTCTCGACTGATGAAGGAGTTGCTGATAATTATTTGCCTGCAAGCACTGATAACAATGAAAACCTTGGCCCATTTTTATGCCACCGCATGAAAGGATTCTCTTCTGTTAGCAGCATCTCATGTTGTCGTAGAGCCTCACTCCTCTTTCACAGATTGCAAACTTGAATTATCTTTGCTCCTTGATGACTGTCTCTTTCAGTTTTACGGATGAGATTTCCCTTGGTTGTGATTCCTTTGAAAAGGTGATGAGAATTCAATGCAATTTTGGGCCTTGAACTTATCAAGTTCTAACATATTAAAATCCTCATCTTCAATAGGTTTATTTGCTGAAAAGCACCATCCGTCACTGATCAGTGCTGTTGCCAGGGTTCCAGATAAGGCGGCTTCCACACTTCTCTGTCTCCTTTTTTTTTTTTTTTTTTTTTTTTTGCTCCGAAGCGAGCAAGCTCCTCGGTTATGACTATTTTAATGCATTCTAGAAGTGGTTCCCCGTCGGAGGTGTGCCATTCTATGTTGGGGTTTCAGCTAGCTTTAAGGAATCCTTATGTAGAACCTTTTATCTTATTTATTTTACAGTTCTGTCAACCCGCGCCGCTTCACGAGCAGCAGAAAACTTATTCAAGGATAGGGGTGGTTGAACGCTCAAAAATCATCTAACGCAGAATTACGGCAGGTGAAACACAGACGCAGGGCTTTTAAAAGTGAAGAGGAATTTAAATTGAGTAGGAAACACAGATGATGGAACGCAATGCTACAAAACAGAGGTGGCAGGAAGGAAGATAGCACCGCAGCGAACAGTCTGGAGTTACTAACATCAACACAAAACTCATGTGCCGACAACTAGCACCCTTTTGCACGAGCGGGTCGTTTAAAGGTGTAGGTAGCGCGATGTGAGATGTTCCCTCGAGCACGTTGCCTCTACCAGTACCTATAGAAAAGTGATAAAGCACCAACATCGCGCGCAAATATAAAGGGTCATGTGAACTAAAAAGTACTAGACATTATTTTTAAGTCTTTGGCATTTAATTCGATCTATTTATAAAGTCCGGATGAAGACCAGAACGCCCCCGCCCCCACAGAATATGAGTAGCAGTACTCCAACAAGGCGGATGAGACCTCTGTATAGGCTGGAGTAACTGAGAAGAGGAAAAAAAGTCTCACCAGTCTAAAACAGAACTCCCAGTTCTTTGCAGGCCGCCCTAGCAACCACTGTATTTGAGGTTTTCAAAAAAAAATTTTGTTTATGTTAAGGCAAGGATGTTTTATATTGTCAACATGAGTGACTGGAAAACCGATCAAAGAATATATAGAAATTAGGTGTCAAAGTAAGAGAGAGATTTGTGAAATTAAGTTCATAAAGAATAGAATTTTATCCAAATCATGAAAGAAAAAAATCGGAAATGTTAACAAGATCAGCGAGATAGGAATCGGAAAGATAAGACGAGAGGCAATTTTAGAAAGTAAAAGAGGGAGCAGAATGAAATGAGTTGAAGAATGAAGGTCAAGTCATCGGCATATGAGTGGATGAAGTTAGATGTGCAGGTGAGAAGATCATTGATGAAAAGCAGGAAAAAATTAGGAGATAAAACAGAAAACTGAGGACATCACTATTGGACAGAAAAAAATAGAATCCGCCCATCAACAACAGACAATATGAAACACTTGAAAGAAAGCTTAAAATAAGTAAGCAAGAGAAGTGAAGGAAACCCAAAGGAGGGGAGTTGGAGAGCAGTGACGCGTGCCATACCGGTCAAATGCTTTGGATATTGTCAAGCGCCACCACACAAGTTTCCGTTAGTTCCAAGGGCACGGAAAACATAAATCTGATTAAATAGGAAAGTATCGGCCAGTAGATCTCGAGAACCGAAAAGCAGTACTGGTAATCAGAAAGAAGGGAAAGAGATTCTAGATGACTCTAAGAAGTGAGAGTTGAGAAAAGTTTCAAAGATCTTAAGAAAGAATACAAGTGAAGGCTATAGGGCGATAGTTAGAAGGATCAGAAGGGCTACCTTTTTTCGGGATGTTGGACATATGCGCGCTGTTCCAACACTGAGGGAAGTGCTAGTATGAGGCATAGAGAATATAGTGAACGAGGGGTGCGGTCAGCACGGAAGCACACTTCCTCAAAACTTCGGAGAGGATGCCTTCCGGGCCACCAGCCTTCCTAACGTTCATAGATTTCAGGAACTCATGCACCCGATCAAATGAATGACAGGTTAAAAGACATAGGACACCTGAGAGGAGAAGGAGAAGGAAGAGGAATACCAGAATCGTCCAGGGTTGATTAGAGGAAAATAGAGAGGCAAGAGTGATTGATTGGGCCTTTCAGTCTGGAGTATTAAACAACAGAATCACAGAGCGAATAAGAGGGGAGAAAGGATGATTACAGAAGTTGTTTAGAGATGTTTTTGGCAAGACAGGAAAGATTTGTCAGTAGGAAACCAAGGAGGTCAGCACATTTGCGTTTAATGAAAGTCCGCTTTTGCTCGTCGAAGAGTATCCCTGCTACGATTTCTAGCTGATTGAAAATTGGCAAGAGTGATAGGAGAATGAGGATTTTTCCACAGCCGATAAGCATTGTCTCTAGCCTGCATGGCATGGCCGGGGAACAAGCACGATCGAACCATGGATTTTGAGGAGAAAAAGATTTTTTGAGTCCAAGAAGGAATGAACCTTCTCATCCCATAAACAATTACAGTTCCCACTCTATCGGCAGAAGCCTAAGCGTCTTAAGAGTCAAAGCAATCACTTCAGTTATAGTTAGCGTAGAAGCAACGCACGGCCCCCCAATTCGGCCCGATCACAGTGCCAGAAAAACCGCATAGGGCAGGATGGAGATGTTGGAGAGAAAGTATTAAATTACAGTGATGTGAGAGGGTTGATTCTCTCTCAGGTGGTGTATTATCAAGAGAACACTCTCGGGTAGAACAATATCGGTCAGTGTGTTTCCATGAAGTCGGTTGGCACGACCCGGTAAGTGTGCGTAGCGTGTATATTAATCAGATTGTCAGATCGTTGAAATACTGAAGTGATTCGCTTCCTCCCAACTAAATCAGTACGAGAGGATCCCAACAATTCAGTGTTTGGTACATTGAAATCCCCTAAATAGAGGACCTCAGTATTTGGATGAGAAGGAAAAAGTATACCAGTCCTCTGTGAGAGTAGAAGGTAACTTAAACCAGTGGCATGAAATATGATTCGTTAGGCTGCGAGAACAGTAGCAGAGAGCATATAGAGAATTTATATGTAGAGAAGAAGAAATATGAGTTTTAAGCACTTCTCGAGAGAGAGTGCTGAAGCTCAGGGAATTCGAGATTCTCGGACGTTTATTAGTGAAGTTGCGAGTATAATTTATTATATATAACGAGCGGCAACATAATGGAGTTATATTACTTCGCTACCCAAGGCGCAGACTGAACATTCTTAGCGCAATTCCTGCAAGAGTGTCTCAGACTATAGAGGCATACAATATCAGCTTATGCTCGCAGGCATTCCGCGGTGCTCTGGATCATTCCATTGGATCGCAGAGTTTTAGAGAGGATTCGTCAATCCATTGATGTTGGTACAAGTCAAAAGAAAGCCATGCGTGTGCAAATGCTTTCATACACGCACACGCACACGCAATCACAAAAAAACAGACAGAAACAAATAGACAAAACCAAAGAGGAGAAATGAGGAAAATTTAATCGTAACGCAAAACCTAAATTTAAAACGATAAACCCTATTTACAGCAAATATCTAAAATATGAATAATTCCAGAAAGTTTAAAAACACTCACGCACTCACACGCTCATCACGAAATTGCGTACAAAAATAAAAACAAAAAAAAAAAAAAAGCAACTGCACTATTGCATCAACTAAAAAAGAAAGTAAGATTCACTCTCGTATATAATGATAAACATGTCTCATAATGAGCTAATCTATTATACTCACATCCAAGTTTCATTCGAGAAACGCTACACACTCTTCGCAAAGATTCAAAAAAGGAAATCGAGGAAAAAAAAAAACAACTTGTACTAGCTATTAATCGGAACTAGATTTATTATGCTTAACATTGCCGCTAATCATGTAAAGAGATGGTTCCTCCTTTATGGTACAACCTCTTTTCATCATAGCCACTTAAGACTATCGGCTGATCTAACCTCTGATATCGGGCATAATTTAACCGATACGATACACGATACCATGCAAGAAATGGCCGATACTACCGATACCGATACCGATACCGATACTATCGGTACATCCCTAGTTATAATAAATCATTACTTTTATTTTAAATAGGTAAATATTATTATTATAAAACCTAAAACCGAGCTGCTTCAATTTGGCAACTGATCGAAAGGTAAAATATAGGCTACACAATCATAAAACAAGTAAAGGCCCTGCCCAAAGAAATTATTATTTATTATTATTATTATTATTATTATTATTATTATTATTATTTTTATTATTATTATATAATATTATATTAGGTTATCTTATCTTATAGGTTGGTTGGTTTATGGCGGATTGCGACACTTCCGTCACACGTTTTTTATTATGCTGATTTATAGATTTTTGGTGTGATTTATAATAAAAGTATCTATATCATTTGAAAGATCTTTCTTTCAACTTCTAGAAAGGCATATGTAAAAATTTAAAAAATAAAAAATCTTTATACAAAAAATTACACAAAGTAGCACGGTCATTGTGGCAAAATGTAGTTTTTCAAAGATCGAAACACCCTCTTCTCATATGTGCAGATCAAACACTAAACGAAATTTCATCATTTTTTTGTTAAGAGAAAGAAGAGGAGAAAAGTCTCATTGGTTCCGATAAATATAGTTGGACCTTTCGCCTATTCTTGGTCATAAATTCTGGTATTAATCTTTTCCTTATATTATTTTTACTACAGCTTCAAGGTTAAATTTAACTTATAAACTCTTATTAAAGAATTTGGTCAATTAGTAGTAGTTTAACAAATTACTTTTCGTAACATGTCAGAGCTTATTTTATTTTAAGGCCAGTAGTTAATTAAGGACCAGGCTTTTATATTTAAAGAAAACACTATGTGCGAATATAACTATAATTAACAAAAGTAAAAAATATAAGTAACAAATATTCCTTGGAAGTTTATAGACTAACCCTTTCGCTGCTGAGGACGTCAACGTTGTCGGCACGCGTAATTGTGATTAAAGGACTGATGCCGACTATGTGTCGTCATAAATCGTATTCGTTCTATACGAAGTTCAGCCATGAACTCTTTGGTTTTCTTTCTAATTTTACGTTATACTACATTTATCTTGTGACCTTTGGCAATTTTAAGACCTGTTTGAGCATATAAATCCTGGCCCCGCCTTCGAATCTAGTTAGTATGAACCAAGCGCCATCAGCATGCAGATGTTTCAAAGCTCGGTTTTATTGAAAATTTGGCTTATTATTCTAGATGCTGGGTGGATTTTTATCATTGTATCCCCCTTATCCCCCATCCCAATGACTTTCTTCTATACTTGGGAGCCCCTCAATCAATTTCTTTTCTTTCCTTCCCCTTACCCCATCCCCTTACCCAACCCCAATGTTTACAAAATTTCTTCATTTTATCTTGCTTCGTACTTCTTGCTTCCTCTTCCAGAAAGGATTTTCATCATGTCCTCTCTCTCTTTATATATATATATATAATATATATTTATATATATCTTATAGTATATATATAATATATATATATATATTATATATTTATATATATATTATACTTATATATAATATATTACTATATATATTTATATATTATAATAAGAATAGGAAAACATTTTGTAATTTCATCGGAGCGGATTTTTTTTACAAACTTATTATACGGTAAGATAAAAATTTAACTTATAAGCTCTTATTAAAGAATTTGGGCAATTAGTAGTAGTTTAATAATTTCCTCTTTGGAAAATATTTTAGAGCTGATTTTATTCTAAGGCCAGTAGTTAATTAAGGACCAGGCTTTATATTTAAAAGAAAAAGATAGTGGTAATTATAATTAACAAAAGTAAAAAAAATATTCCTTGGAAGTTTATAGACTAACCTAAACCTAACCTCAAATTTAGAAATGTGAGCAATATCTATACATGTTTATGTTTATTCAAGGTACTTTTGAGTTTAATTAATATAAAGTTCTTTTTACTCTTTACACAAATTGTATCATAACCTAGTAACTAGTTTGTCTAGTTTTATTACAGTAACTGTTTTATGTTGGCTTTTATAAGTCAGTGATTTATTTATTTGACATTTCAAGTACGGATTTCTAGAATCGTGGATTTGAACGTGAACAAATTGTCTGACAATTTGAAGCCTCTGAATTGCAATCATGACACCTTTTGTAGCCTTTTACACCATCATATCGATGTCCAATCACAAATATACTATTTAATTCAAAATTAAATTTTGAATATTAAAATTATTTAACAAAGTAAATACACTTTATCAAAACAAATAATAATAATAATAATAATAATAATAATAATAATAATAATAATAATAATAATAATAATAATAAAACAAAACCAGTAATAATACTAATTTATAATTCATTTTATTAACATAATAAATCATCAAACTAATCATGAACTTAATACTCTTTATCAAAACAAATAAAATACCCTATTAAAAAAAAAAAAAAATTCTTCTATTTACGTATGCTGTGCGTAAAATATAAGAATGGATTTTATTACCTTAAATCTAAGTAGACTCAAAGCTTCAACTTCAACCTTATTTTGCAAAACTCTTATAAAGGTGATGTTAACAAATATATTTTATGAAACAATAAATAATGAATTTAGTTGATATTCATAAACAAAAATTCAGAACATTTAAAAAATAAAATATACAAACAAACACACCTATCTTATACTATTGACTTTTAACCCCCTTTACATTCCTCCCTTCTAAGCCTAAAAGTCCTCCCCAATTTAAAGGAATATTTTATTTATCTACAATTTATGAAACATTGTACAAATTATTTTTATCAACAAACAATTTTCTCACTAGTATTTAGTTTTATCTCTAGTAAACCTTTTACAGGAACTCATTGGATATTTTCAACAACTTAAGCATCTCTAAAATCTGTCTTCAATGCTTCTGAACTATAATATCGTTGTCCATGCTAGGTATATATTTTGAGCGGTATGATAATTTGGAACAGCATCTATTAATAGATTCCTTATCCCATCTTGAAATATTCTTCTGACACCAGGGGACAGCAGAAAGTATCCGTTGCTGATAATCCACATTTCCATAAGGGTCTGATGGAAATCCTAGAATACCTATGAAGGTATATTTCCAACATTAGAGTGGGGTGTGGGGTCTGCGACATCCGATCTGCCTTGGACATTATTTTCAATCTTCACTTGTACTGAAGGAACATTTTGTCTCCTTTCTGGTGCTGGTTCTGGTTCAACAACAGGGAATAAATCCACTGACAGGGTGTAATTCAAGATCCGTTGGATAACAACTTTATAATTCTTAATAAAACACTGCATGAATTGCACATTCCCATGTAGGCCTTCTGGCAATATATTAACATTTAACGAAAAAGATTGACGCCTTATAAATGAGGTATGAGGAGGGAGGAAACCCTGGGCTCTATCTCTGCATGATGTGCCATAGTAACGGTTGATGGCATTGTTGGCCTTTGTCTTTGGAAGGTCATACAAACCCATTTCCTGGCAATTCAATGAAACGGTCATAGGCTCTGATGCAAGCTTTCCTCATGTTCCGCAGATTCAAAATGCTGTGGTCTTGATGTTGATCCTTAGCATTTTCTCCTAATGCTCAGGTTAACCGGGTTTGATTAAACTGGTGAATGTCTTTAATCGATGGTAGGACTAAGAAGACACTGCAATGAGCATTAATGGATTTGGCATAGTTCACCATTTCTTCCATAAGAGCTGGTACATTGTCCAAAGAAAAATTAACTGCCTGGCAAACACTGTTGGCTGCCATCGGTTCCCAGGCAAATTCACTCTGTGCCATATCAAAGTTGTGAGCGGTCAAATCATGACCACTTTTTTAACATCTACTGTCATCCGTTCTTGAAGTATTCTTGGACAACTTTCTTTTCTTCGACCAGAAAAACTATCTACACAATCTCAAACCCCAACTCCTCCCGGATATAATTCCGTACACATTCAAATACTCCAGCTTCAGAGGCTCCAATTACCAGTATCATTTTCTTAAAGTAGTGAATTTAGTATTAGCTATAATGGCCGTAAAAGCCTAGTATATATATATAAGTATCTGTATGACATTTTCATATCATATTTATTTTCTTTTATATGTCGGGACGTCCTTTTTGACGTGACGTCTATACTCAATAGATATTTTCATTACATTAGGTAACTCAACATTTCCTTGGGGGGAATGGGTAAAGGGACGTCATCATGAAAGGTTTTCAGTAATGGTCCCTAAATTAATGTAAGGTACACATTCATTGCCATTCTTCTCACATTCACACTCCAATTCATCCTCGATAAACTCTCCCTCTACTGAGCAATCTAATGATATTGCTAATTCCCATAAGACTATAATTATGTCCATCAAAAGTTAAAGGATTTTCCTGGATTCATTCAGAAAACCCTGACCAGGACAACTCATGAGAACCAGAAGTTGGTGTATTTTGCTCAGGGAAACCCATCAAAAAAGAAATCAGAACTGGGAGAGTCGGTTAAACCAATATCTGCATAATTAAAAACGTCAGCCGGAGATGGTTCTCTTTTCGGAACATTCCCAAAAGTGTATTTGAAAAAAGTAATTAGAGATTATAGCAGAATGCCAATTACTATTAGATTTATAGATTTTTTGATGTGATTTATAGTAAAAGTATATATATATCATTTGAAAGATCATTCTTTCAACTACTAGAAGGCATATGTAAATAATTCAAAAAATAAAAAATCTTTACACAAAAAATTACACAAAGTAGCATGGTCACTGTGGCAAAATGTAGTTATTCAAAGATCGAAACACCCTCTTCTCATATGTGCAGATCAAACACTAAACAAAATTTCATCATTTTTTTTTTTTTTTTGCCCCTCATCTAAGAAACTGACAACTCTTGTACAATATAAAAAAAAAAAAAAATGCAGAAAATGGCAAAATAGCCAAGTTAAAGGCGAGGTTTAAATGTGCGACTAATCAGTCTCATCCGGACTCAAAGGGTTAAATTTAACTTTTAAACTTATTAAAGAATTTGGGCAATTAGTAGTAGTTTAACAATTTTTTTTTCGTAAAATGTCCGAGCTTATTTTATTCTAGGGCCAGTAGTTAATTAAGGACCAGGTTTTATATTTAAAGAAAACACTATGTGAGAATATAAATATAATTAACAAAAGTAAAAAAATATAAGTAACAAATATTCCTTGGAAGTTTATAGACTAACCTAAACCTAACCTCAAATTTAGAAATGTGAGCAATATCTATACCGTACTGTACATGTTTATGTTTATTCAAGGTACTTTTGAGTTTAATTAATATAAAGTTCTTTTTACTCTTTACACAAATTGTATCATAACGTAGTAACTAGTTTGTCTAGTTTTATTACAGTAACTGTTTTATGTTGGTTTTTATAAGTCAGTGATTTATTTATTTGACATTTCAAGTACAGATTTCTAGAATCGTGGATTTGAACGTGAACAAATTAAGTCCAACAATTTGAAGCCTCTGAATTGCAATCATGACACCTTTTGTAGCCTTTTGCCACCATGTTGTTTAAATTTTGATAACTTTTAAGATATAGCTACTAATTTTAATCAAAATTAAATTTTGAATGTTAAAATTATTTAACAAAGTAAATACTCTTTATCAAAACAAATAATTAATAACAATAATAATAAAACAAAACCAATGATAATACTAATTTATAATCCATTTTATTAACATAATAAATCATTAAACTAATCATGAACTTAATACTCTTTAACAAAAACAAATATTAAATACCCTATTAAAGAAAATTTCTTCCATTTACGTATGCTGTATGTAAAATATAAGAATGGATTTTATTACCTTAAATCTAAGTAGACTCAAAGCTTCAAATTCAACTTATTTTACAAAACTTATAAAGGTGGTGTTAACAAATATATTTTCTGAAACAATAAATAACTAATTTAGTTCTTCATAAACAAAAATTCAGAACATTTAAAAAATTAAAAAATAAAATATACAAACAAACACACCTATCTAATACTATCAACTCCTAACCCCCTTTACATCGATAGTGAAGCATGTGTAAGAATAAATGGAGTGGAGAATGAATGGCTTAATATAAATAGTGGAGTGAGGCTGGGATGTGTTATGTCTTCATTGCTATTTAATTTGTGTGCCTATAGATAGGGTGGTGAAGAAATAAAGGTAGGTGTGGGAGGGGAGAATTTTATGATGAAATGGAAGGCTGGATGTTTACCATGTTTATTATTGTGCTGAATGTTGGTTTTTGTGGCAAATCTGAAGAAAGTTTAAGAAGATTGACGGGGTTTGGCAGGGTGTGTAAAAAGGAGGTGTTTGAAGAAAGTAAATGTGGATAAAATTAATTAATGATGAAAATTAAGTGTATAACCATATTTGGATGATGAGCAATTGGAATGAGTATCTGAGTTTAGTATTTAGGCTATATTTGGATGAAATGGGAACGGATGATGCAGGTAGCAGGAAAGTTGTGAATGGCAGGTGAAATTAAATTTGGAATGCTGTTTTGATACTAATGTTAGCACTTCAGAGAAACTATAGTGTGGAATAAGAAGTTAGATCTTGGGTGCAGTCTGTTCAGATAGATAATCTTAGGGCATGTTAGGTGCGAAACAATTGTTGGTGAGCAGGAGTTTGTGAGAGAGATCTTGATGTGAAGAAGGCCTTGATGAATGAAGTGTATTAAGATAGTTTGATGATAGTGGTTTATTAGCAGTTGCTTGGGGTGGTGTGTTTGAGACAAATACGGCTGGAAGACCAATGGCAATGAAACATGAGAAAGTGAAAAGTATCAGAGGAATCTGAACAGTTAAGCAAGAATAGTGCATAATAGGAGTGAATGGTGGGATTTTGTGGGGGAGCAGAGTTGTGGGCTGCATTTGAAGTCAATCTGGTGATCAGGAATACACAGTGGGGTTTGTCACTGTTATGAAGCTCTAGGGGGGATTTTGGCTTCAACAAGCTTACATTTAAGGGTATGAGTGGAGGATTTTGGGGCTTTGTTTTTCGACTCTTGTCATGCTTGTCTACTTAACTACGTTTGAAACTCGTATTTATGGTTGAAACTCGATGTATTGCTTTGTTATGTACTGTATTTACTGTCAGAAATTGTGTATTATTATTATTATTATTATTATTATTATTATTATTATTATTATTATTAGTGAGTATAATTCTTTTTGAATAGAGATTTCTGACTCTGAGAAATGTTTCATCGTTTTTAATTAAAATAAGAGAAAAAGAAAAGGGTTCAGAGGTTTATTTTGAATCTGAGGAAGAGGAATTGTTCGCCAGACTTGTCATGTCAAAGGTTCCGCAAGTGATTCTCAAGAAGTGGAGCGTTGAGGAATTAAAGGTATTATTATTATTATTAGTAGTAGTAGTTTCTGTAGAGCAGGTACATAATTTTGTTTAGATAGCTTTATTTTAATATAACCCTTGGAGTTTATTTCTGGTGGTCTTGTTTAACATTATAATATCTCACCATTTCCCACACCCTGCCAACCTATACATGCATATTCTCAGATGAGCGCTGGTTTTGGCTGTGGGCAGAATTAGCAACCTACCATCCTCTCGGACTCTAGAGGCGCTCTCTTGGTTCTGCTCGACCATCCTTTGGGTTCATTTGTCCAAAAGCTCATCAACTCTGTTCAATTGAATGGAAAGGGCATTGCGTTCTGTTGGGTCCCTTCCCATGTGGGTGTTCCGGGGAACGAGAGAGCTGATACAGAAACAAAACGTGCTGCCACCGGCAGGTTAACTTGCAGATGATTACTTCCATTGAGTATACTGTTGGGACACCTCCCTGCGACTGATTTTTAGGTTTGAATTCGTCAGGGTTTCCTCCTGCTGGGGGGCGTGTTGGGCGGAGGATTCTCGTGTCGCCAAGCTGCAGAATGTTAAACCTCTTTTAGGTCACTGGCCATCCTTTTGTAAACGGGGTCACCGCCCGTTTACGAATTGCTGATGGCTCCAAGACGGATGGCGGAGTGGGAGCATCAGCTGTCCGTTTTGTTCTTCGTGTGGTCCTCTTACTATTGCCCATATATTTGCGAGTTGTGACGCAATCTCAGCCATCTAACTCAAACTATTCTCTGACGTACTTTCCATTCTTTTCCGGAAT
>JABUQX010019381.1:45000-46059 GCA_015478945.1 Trachelipus rathkii | reverse complement strand
CTACGTAGATACATCAAATTTAAACTGAAATATGAATAAGCTTCGTAAAGAGCGTATACCATAAGTGAGTGCAGTACGGAGTTGTGTGTGAAGCCTGCTCAAAAAATAATATACTATAGCCATCAATTTTTTTAAGCATTTTTGTTAATAGTTCAAACTAATTGGGTAATTACTGAAAATTCCAACCATGGCACAAGAAAGTTGTGTCTTTTTCTTTTCATAATTTGGGATCATAATAATTAGCACCATGTCATATTTGCAACTTATACAAAGTTGAATATTTACTTGTTTTGCCCCCTGGTTTAATAACAGCGTACCTGTCCTTTATTGAATCAGGGAGGGCAATAATAAAATTAGTATCGGAATGGTTTGTAATGCTATCTCAGAATTATTATACCTACCTAATAGTGCTTTTATATTTTAAAAATAGGAAAAAAGAAAGAATTGATTTTAATTTTAAGCACCCGGTGTTGCCAGAAGCAAAGGTAGTCCCGGGCGCCTGCCGTCAATGGGGGGACACAAGTTTATCACCCTAGGTATTCGTTAATAAAAAAAAGAACAAGAAACAGTGTCTGGCGTCCACTTCGCTCTACCACTTTACATCACGATACATCAACGATTAAACCTGGAAATAAAATTGGCCTACTACTCATTTATAAGCTAAGTTGTGAAGTCCAAAAAAAATAGATATCTTAATTGATATGAGTCATTGATTACTGTCTTATGTTGTAATTGATGAATTAAATCTAATATGGTTGTGAAAATTCAACCCATTACAAACACGAGAGGGTCAGACGAGGAAGAAAGTTTTGTGTCATTCTATTTGACGTTTTCATAAATTTTATCGGAAGTCGATAATAATGCGCACATTGCCCAGTTTCTAAAACCATCCTTACAAGAAACTAAATTTTTATTGCGTTACTGGTTTTACATAAAGTACCAGAAAGTATTATAGATATATATACAATAGTAAGTATATAATATATATAGATACTATATAATATAGATACTTATAATATATATATAATACGTTTATATATACTATATATATGATAATAT
>JABUQX010019381.1:22500-37500 GCA_015478945.1 Trachelipus rathkii | reverse complement strand
GTTAATCACGTCTTTTGTAAAGATTTCTGGAACGACTTCGAAAACGAGTTCAGGGAATCAGAAACAGACATTGCAGACGATTGGTTTGCTGCACCACGATAGCCGCGTCATCTCACACGTGAGCTCTCAATTATAGAATCTTCTGGCGACAAAAAAGCTTCAAGTACTTCCAATCCTCTATACACCCAGATCTAGCTCCGTGCAATTTTCTACCTCTTCCCTAAGTTTAAAATGAAGTTGAAGGGTCATCATTTTTGGACGATGGATGGAAAACATAAAAAATATTGTAACACGTGAACTAAACACCTTCATGAAATGACTTCGGACTGCTATGGAACAGTGGAAGAAATGCTGGAACCGTTGTGTAACCTCCCAATGGTCCTATACTTCTGTAAAAACGAGTTAACTCTGTAATTTCAAGTAGTCATTTCTAAAAGCTTTAAAATTTTCATTGACAATGTTTGCACGAAAATTCGTTCAAAACAGAATCACATTTTAATATGAATTATAGAGCTGCAATGATGACGCAAGTAATACATTAACCGGACAAAGTAAAAAGGAATGATAGTTGTTGTCATAATTAAACTAATACTAATTCCCTCGTTATTACAGATTTGAAAAGATTTGAGGTTTTCGAAGAAGGTTAACCCTTGACCCTTCTCAAGCTTCTCTAAAGCTTCAACATATTAATTGCTTTAAAAACTTCTTTAAATCTTATTAATCCATCGTAATCTATGTTTAGAATCTTTAGTTTTGTCTATTTTGTCTGGTAAAACCATTACTATTTTTTATACGGCTGGTGACCTAAAATAGCACCCAGGTGCTTTCGCTATTCCAATTAGGTTTCAAATATTTTGTAATCCACATGAATTTGAACAAAAATGAACATATCATGCCGCTAAATATTTTCGACAGCTTGAACATCTAAAATTTTCTTCATAACTGTTGAAGTATCATAATCGTTGTTCAATAAGAAGGTTACTCTTTATTTTAACCTTCGTAGTATTGCATTTGCTAGAGATCTCCTTTTCTTTTTCAACAGCCACTAAACTAGACCTAAGAAATCTTGACGAACCACATATATGTTTTTATCGTAATTCGACCTTTTTAGCATTACCTCTTTTAGAGATTCTCCTTTATTTATATATATATATATATATATATATATATTATATATATATATATATGATAGATCTATATATATATATATATATATATTATATATATATATATATGTATTTATATATATATTATATAGATAGTATATATATATATATATATTATATATATATCTAATATTATATATTTAATATATATATATATATAATATATATATATATATAATAATATATATATATATATCATATAATATTATATATAGGCCAAACTAAAGAATTTACCCGCATTAATATCTTCAAAACTAGATAGGTACAAGAAAACTGATAACATATATGGAATCAGCGTATGAAATTTGTATGGAAAATGAAAAAAAAATACTTTTTTTTTTATTTTTTTTTTTATCTCCAAAACTATGATAGGTAGAAGAAAACTAATGCATAATGGAATAGCGTCTGAACTTTTTTTAGGGGGCTCGAGCCGACGGTGGACAGAGGGGGGGACGTTTTCTCCAATACCCCGTAGGGGAGGGGGCGGAGGAACCCCGCGACACCAATACCAAAGAGCGGGGGTTCCGGAGACCCTCCCCGAGGGGGGGAAATAGTCCTAACCCCGTCGTCCCCCAGAGGCTCGAGAGACCCAACTCTTGCACTCTTTTGCGGTTCCACTGGTGTATTTCTTTTTAGTTAAAAAAAAAAAAAACATCCTTTTTTTCATCATATTCAAGCGCTGGTTTTCTAAATATCGTATTCAGGTTTTCTTGTAACTATGTAGTTATTGGGATATAAAAAAATAAATAAAAATAAAATTTTTTTTTTCCTTTTTCCATACAAATTTCCTTCGCTGATTCCATCTGTATCATTTTCTTTATGTACTTATCTTAGTTTCTGAGATATTCATGCGGGTAACATCTTTAAGTTTCACCATATACTACTATATATATATATATATTATATATATATAGTTATATCTATTATATATATATTATATATTTATAATATATATATATATATATATATATATATATATATATATATAATATATATTATATAATATGGTGATTTCAAACCTCTGCGACAAACTCGGAGGCCTGATAGAGCAAACGATAAGAAACATTTATTGTAATAACCTATGTTGTATGACGTTTCGTTTCAAAGTTACGGACGATGAAAGGTACAACTAGTTTTATGTTGTGTGACGCGTCTCATGTAGGTTACCGACGATTTAGGTTCCTCAATTTTAATGTGTCGTGCGTACATGTTTGGTACGCTTAACGTCCTTCGGAAACACGTGGCAATACATTTAGCCTTGTCCAATTTAATCGTTGATTCAGTACGTGTAAGCATCGGATTACGATGGATATACAACTCTTTACCCGAGTTAAACCGACATGATACTGTTTTACGGTGCGGCGGAACTGAAATGGACGAAGAGCTCACCTCATGTGTCCCGGGAACGGTTTCCACACAGAAATCACCCCCTCCACACAATGTTTGCTCGCCTTCATAAGCGCCTTTCGGATAATGGGACTTCGTTCCCCGTGCATTGGTGGAAGACCGTGTAATACGAGGACTCCTGCGTTTGAAGAAGTGCTTGAGAGAGTCGCCAACGACCTGTCGACTAGAGTACACGCGCCATTGCCCATGCAATGGGTTCAAATCAGCCGTCTGTTGTTTCGGGCTTGCAAGAGCAAAGCCTCCATGCAATCCACCTACAGAAAGTACAAGGACTTGAGCCAAACGACTTTCGCACCCCGTGTGCGATTTGCTCGGTGGTTTTCTGCAACGAAGCATCGATAATCCTGCCTTTCGTGCACATGTCTTGTTTTACCGATGAGGCTTGCTTCACACGTGATGGCTACTCAACAGCAGAAACAGCCACATATGGGCATGTGACAGATCCGCCACGCGAATGTTCATGCAAAAGTTCACCAGGCGAGAGATTTACCGTAACATCTGGGGTGGAAATTCTTGGGGATTTATCTGTCTGGGCGCCATAACCATTCATATCCAACGTTTAGAATGGAACCTGAGTAACTGCAACTCTCCAGAACAGCTTCGCAGCTCAGACGACATACGCTTTGGCGACCGTAGTAGACATGTGGGTTTCCAACCATGAGGCGCCTCGCAGCGCACAGTTCAAGCCACCAAGTACGCGGCCATCTGAACACAAGGATGATGTGACTAGTCTATACTGCAAATGGCGATAGGAGAGGGGGACCTGTTGAGTGGGCTGCAAGATCGCCCGACCTCACGCCCTAGATTATTTCTTTTTGGGCATGTGAAGAGTGTTGTTTACATTAACCCAGTCAAAACAAGAGAGGAACTGATTCAGCTAATATTCACTGCGTTTGATCAAATCAGACACAGTGAGGGCATGTTCGTTAGAGTCCGACAGGCAATGGCCCGGCGATGTAACGAATGTAATCAGGTACAGTGCAGACACTATCTTGAACACCTCCTGTTAATCCCAATAAAATGATTTCATTACAAGCTATCCATTGTTTGCTTTACAACCTCCGTCAAAACACACTACGTTTGTTTAAACAAATATCCTTATGTTACTCTCTATCAACCCTCGAAGTCACAGAATGTTACGCCGCACACATACATAACTTAGAATACACCCAAAATCTCGGTTAAGAAGTAACGGACACGTCAAAACAACATCAACAGTGTTTACCTTACATCATCCGTTACTTTGAAACGAAGCGTCATACACCATAGCTTATTTAACAATTAAATGTTCCTTATCGTTGGCTCTATATCAGCCTCCGAGTTTGTCGCAGAGGTTTTTGAATCACCACTGTTATATATATATAATTAAATATATTATATATATATATATATAATATATATATATATATATAATCTATATTATATAATATATATATATATATATATATATATATATATAATATATAGCGATATATGTTGTGAAATTTCATTTCCTTGTCAATTAAAATGTTCCATTAGCTTTAGGTACTTGAATTCAATTGATGTATTCACTTAGCATATATTGCTTATGTGGCAAGTCTCTCAAATATATATATAATATATATATATATATAATATATATATTTATTATATATATTATATTATATATATATATATATAATTAATAATATATATATATATATATATATATACAGTGTATATATATATATTATTATATATATAATAATATAAGATGGTATAATATATATATATATATATTAGATATAATAGTACTACTATTATTATAGTATATATATATAATATCTATATTATAGTATATAATATAAATATATATATATATAGTATAATTATATATATTATTAATATATATACAGTATATATATATATATTATCATATAATATATATATATATATATATATATATATATATATAATATATATATAATATATATAACTATATATATATAATATATATATAGATATACTTAAGAATTATAATATATATATTATTAGAGGCATGTTATTTATTAGGTGCATTATGCGACCGGTCTAAGGACACGAGGCATCTCAGCAACGTGTCAGGGATTCCTCAGTAAATGATCACTAAATATTCTTTCTAATTCTTAAGTTATTCTTCAATGAATAAACACAAAGTCCTCCTCTTGCAATTCGTAAATAATTCTTCAATAAATAGCTTCTGACCTCTTGCAATTCGTAAATAATTATAATATAATAATATAATATATTTATTAATATATTTATATATGACTCAGTTGAGGGAAATAACTAATAATTAATAATAATAATAATATAACGATAATAATAATAATAATAATAATAATAATAATAATAAATATAATAATAATAAATAATAATAATAATAATAATAATAATAAAAATATAATAAATTATATATATATATATATATATATATAATATATTATATGTATATATAATAATATATATATATGTTCATATATTATATATATATATATATATATATATAATAATATAAAGTGGCGTATTTAGGGGGGGGGGCAGGGGCCATAACTGGGCCCCCCGAAAATTTTCTAGACCATAAAAATTTTAAGTTGGTCATATCCGTTAATACATATAAAGTGCAGAAGTAAATTATTTATATAATACGTCGCTGTCAGGAACAAAATCTCGTAAAGTCCCATTAGAGTTAAAACAAACTTAACGAAGCTCTGAGAAAATGCAACATGTATAATTTCTAGCTGATTTTTGAAGAATGTGTAAGCGTATCTGAATCTGAACTGAATATTTAAATTGCTGTACCAAGAATTAACAAATTCCAAAATACAGACCAACAATTCCTACTTCCGACCCACAGACTTACTATCGCACAGCATTTTTTATACCATATTGTGGATGATCTTAATATCAGCATTTAGGAGAGAGTATTTTTAATTTTCCTTTTCAATCCGCTTTTGAACGGGTGTAATGTGCCATATGAGAAGAAAAAGATTTTGTAATATTTTACAAGGAAGATCTCGAAAACCCAAATGAAGATTTAGTAAAAGCAGAATGGGATTTATGTAAGTTGAAATGGCATCACAGCACAGGTCACCCAAAAACCACAATAGATGGACTAGTTTCTTGTTCGCCGTCACAATTTCCAAATATTTACATCTTGTTGAAATAATTGCAATTTTACCCTGTTTAATGCTTCATAGAGAAGCTTTTCAACATACAGACTTCTGAAAGCCTAGCTGAAAATACTCATTGAGATGAAAGACTTATTGGACTTGCCATCCTCTACATACATCGAAATATTGAAATAAAAATTGAAGATGTTATCTCTGACCTCGCTCACTCTCATGTCAGGCGATTAAATTTAACAATTTAAGTAAGATGATTTTAGTAATTCTTCCCATTTTGAGGAACTTAACATTTTGTCCTTCCATTTATATATATATATATATATATATATATATATATATATATATATTATATATATATATATATATATATATATATAATATATATAATATATATATATATAATATATATATAAAATGATTTTTGGTTTGGACCCCCCCGAAAAAATTTTGGATAGCGCCACTGTGATATTATATATATATATATATATTAATATAATATATATATATATATATTATTATATCTATTCATAATATATATATATTTATAATCGTTATTATAGTGTATTATTATATAATGATATATATATATATATATATATATAATATATATATATATATATAATATAATATTATATATATTATATATATAATATATTATATATATATATCTATATATATATATATTATATATTATATATATAATATAATATATATATATATATTATAATATATATATTATAGTATAACGTATATATATATATATATGTATATATATAGTATATATTATATATTATATAGTATATATATATATATATATAATATATATATATATATATATCGTACTGGCGGTATACTTTCCTATCTTACTGATTTTTATGGTTTTTCCGCCCTTAGGAACTACGGGGAGAATTGCGTTGTGGCGCGCTTTGACATATCTCGCAAAGCATTTGAACGCGGGTATGGCCGCGTCACTGCTCTCCAAGCTCCTTCCTTTGGGTTTCCTCTTCACTTTGCTTACTTATGTGTAGTTTTCTCTCAAATCGCTCTCAATATCGGCTGTTGTTGAGGGGCGACTTCTCTTTTTCTGTTAATTGTGGTGTTCTCAGGGTTCTGTCTTATTCCTACTTATTCTACTTTTCATTAACGTCTTCTACCTGCACATCAACTCTAATCACTCGTATAGCCGTGACTCGACCTATCATTCTTCAACTCATTTCAATTCTGCTCCTCTTTTACTTCTAGAATGCCTCTCGTCTTAATCTTTCCGATCTATTCTCGCTGATGCTGGATAGGATTTCCGGGTGGGGTCGTCTCACTTGTGAATTTAATTCTTTAAAAACTCAACTTCTACAAATCTCCTCTCTAAAACACCTTCCAACTTTCTATTCTTTCGACGGTTCTCTTCGTCTCTCCTGTTGACCAAATATAAACATCCTTGGCCCTTAACATAAACAAAAAAATGTCTTGGAAACCTCAACACACAACGGTTGCTAGGAGGCCTCAAAGAAACTGGGGGTTCTGTTTAGACTGCGAGACTTTTTTCTCTTCTCAGTTTGCTTCGCTATATCAAGGGCTCATCGCCCTTTATGAGTATGGCTTCATATCTGGGGGGCCTGGTTTCTCCCGGCTTTTGGATAGGGTCGAGTCAAAGGCCAAAAGACTTATACTGTTCCGTGAGGCTATGGTCCGACTAGCGACAATTTGCGAACCTAAAAGGACCTCCTATTTTGCGGCGGCCATGTCTGTAGCAGCTTTAGTTCATCATGCTCTGTTTGTCTGGAGTAGTACTTATAGGCAAAGCAGGAGACATAGCGTCGAGCGGAACTTGTCAAGACGTCTCATTTCCACGTGTGTGACGGAGCTGCCCTCGTTCGACGGGTAGCAACATAGGGGTGCGTGTCCTGCGCAATGAGTTTGTGTGGATATTGGCAACCCAAGGCTAGTTCGCTGCGGTGCTCCTTCTTATCACATTATATGTGGAATCTCTTCCATCTCTGTATTTCCCTGCTGGAATTTAATCTCCCCCACTTCCAAGCCTGCGTCTGTGCTCCCTGCGTAATTTGCGTTAGTTGTGTACTTCTGAGGCGTGTAACACTCAACCCTCCTTGAAATGACGGGGTTTCAGACCAGTGCGAACGATGGGTGGTGTACTAAATAGTAAATATATATATTATATATATATATGATGACTATATGTAACTTACAGATACTATATATATGATCCTCATAAAAGCTCCGTGGAGCGCATACCAGAGCTCCTACCTCCTATACCAAGATATAGTAAAGCAGTACTTTATATATATATATATGTATATATATATATATATATATATATATATATATATATATATTATCTCCATATAAAAGGGATAGGATTATATATATAGGGTTGGCATTTAAGACAACAAATACGAATTCGACTAATATGCAGATCTTGAGAAAAGAAAACAAGACTCTCGTTTATCTTTTTAAAACAGAAACGCCCACAAAAGGCAAAATTGTTTTGTTTTTTTTTGTTTTTTTTTTAGTAATTTATTATTTTTTTCAAGAGCCGATCAATCCAGCGACTCTGTTTGATGGGTAGGTTTTCAAACATTTTATGCATTTAGGTTATAATAACATGTAAATACATATATGTTCACAAAGAGAGGTATAACGTTCACAAAGTAATAAAAGTAGAGAGGTTTGAGATATGTAATAAGTTTTCATGAGTGCTGCTAAAAAAGCAGATGGTACTACGAAGGAGAGGTACTTGCAGTAACCGAGGGTACGCAGATGTTGAGTATCTTGGGGGTATGGCGAGAAAGAAGCGCGTCACGATCACTTATGCGAGTGTGATGAAGTTTGTATCGAGAGTGTAGTTGCTATATAATATAGATAAATAACTTTTTTTCTAACATTAATACTCCAATAGTGAGTAAAATCCTACTATTACAAGATAGCTATAGGGAGGGAAAATAGGAATGAAGTATTAAAAGAACCGAAGATAGCTAAATCTATAATAGTAAAAGAGGGAGCAGAATGAATATGAGTTGAAGAATGATAAGGTGAGTCATCCGGTACATATACTCAGATATGGATTATAAGAGAGATAGCTTAGGTAGTATAAAGATAACGTTAACTAGTAAATGATAAGTGAAAATAAGTAGGAGATACAGTATATACAAACCCTGAGGTAAAAATATAACATATTAACAGTAAAAAGAAGAAGGCTACGATCAATCTAACTAAGCTCGACTATATATTTAGGAGTACGATGAATAATAGAGCAACCTAAATGAAGTATTATACACAGTGACAGTTAGGATAATATACACGAACTAGTGAGGCTGGGAGTATAGATGTATCATATATAGTATTTGCATACCTAACATGCTTTTGGATTGTATTACATAGCGCAACTAACGTCCATTCCACTATTATCAGTGTAATAATCAAAGGGTACCTCAATAAACTAGTCGATAATAGTAAGTAATAGCCAGAGTACGTTTAATATAATATATTATGATATATAACTATATATATATTATAAATATATAATTATAGCTATTATATATATATATATATATATATTAAAATTATAAAATAATTATAATATATTATATAATAATAATATATATATATATATAATTAATATATATATATATAATATATATTACTAATAATATATATTATATTATATATATTATATATATAATATATATATAATATACGCTTAATTAAACTCTAAAATTATACACTTGGGAAATGTTCAAATTGAATCGTAACCGTAAATATAATTAAACTCTTCATTACTTGATAGTAATGTAGAGCAGGCTATGGATTTTGGTTTTTTGTTCATATCTAACTACCCGGAGTGACTGCGAGGTTACTATAATTTATGTATATTAAACGTTATAGTAATACGATCGAATGTGTGTAGGGAACTAAATGGGCATAATAAAAACATATTAGACAAATAAATATGTGATATGATTATCTCGATTTTTAATTAAAAATACAATTCAAATAATCTTCAATATACAATTGTGAAATGCCAGCGCTAACCAGTGTGTCTAATATATTGGGTTGTACCCCCCCTCTGGAACCAACTCCAATACATTCCTCACGATCTCGGCATTAATAGTAAACCTGATTTCTTGGAGATGGCCTTCCTGCGGGATGTGCCAAGCGTATTCAACCAATGCCTCCCTGAGTGTGACGAAGCATGTTCCACGAGTCTGAACTACGCCTAACCTCAAAATATCCCAAACATGTTATGGGATTAATTTCCGGGTCCCTCGCAAAGACATGGACTAGAGAGTGCCTTATCCCTATCTTGCTAGGTACCTATTGGTATTGACCTTGTGGCAGGTTTGCGTGGTGGTGGCGTTATCCATGGAGTAAACAAAAAATGGACGCCAATGAGGACTGCAGATTTAGGCAACTTTAATTACTTTTTGGATGATGTCTACTCTAAGCTACTTTCAGCCGTTAGCGTTCATCTGCTCACGGATATGCAATGCCGTGCGACACACCAAATCAATAGTCCTGCGAACATCAAGAGTCACTCAAAAAGAACCTGGGAAATATTGGCAAGCAGAAAAGTGCTCACCTGCCCGTCTCCAAATTCGCCGACGTCCATCTGGTCGCACTGTAGTGTGAACCTCGACTCATATTATCTGTGAGTGATCTAACCTCCTACGCTTGATGATAAAAATGAAATGCAACCCCAATGTTCCATGATCAAGAGAAGGCGATGGCAAGACCTGTAAAGACCGCTACTTCACGTTCATTCTGTCGTATTCTCACTGTAAAACGCTCGTGAAATGCGACAGCTGTTGACCCTCACGAGAGCCTGATGTTGTAGCTGTACGCTTGATTTGAAAAACGATCACGAAGCATGCAGCGGTCAGGAATCTGTCATCTCTCTCGGACGTCCGTCTCGGGCGACCTGACGATGTCGGTCTCGTAAGGTTGCGTGCAAGTTTTCCCCTGAAACCGACGACCACAGGAGTTGACTGAAACGTCCTCCTGAGTAATGGCTTGCTTTCGACAGTGTGATAACTCCTAACCCACGTTTCCTCTTCTCTGACCATGTCTTTCCATTGTGACAGTCATTACAAGCTACGACTTATCATGCACAGATCTATTTTTTTGTTAGTCTGGTTGGATGTCTGACATTCTTGTTTCTATGGCTCGTATTTTCGGGCTGTTCAGTAATTTGGTTAGTTTGTCTTTATTATGCATTTTAGTTTCCTCCACGGGTGTAGCTTACATAGGTAGTACCCCCGAAGTTAGGTTATAGACCCAAATTAACCCAACCTGGCTCTCACTCTCAACAAAATGAAAGAAGTTACCATTATATTTGACAGGTGCATGCATTAAATTATGTCACGGCGAAGTTTATTAACTATATATAACCTATTATATTGTATTAATTATAGATAGATATTTATATATATATATATATTATAATCATATTTATATTTTTAATATAATACTACATATTCTTAATATTTTCTCCTATTATTTATATATAATATAATAATATCATTTATTATTATATATTAATAATTTACATACATACATTACATACATTACATATATATACATAATATATGTATATACTGATTTATAACTTATATTATCTTAATTATATATTAATATTACATTAATAGATATAGTATTATATACTCGGTCAAAACAGAAAATAAAAAAAGAAAAAGAAAAAATATTAGTTATTAATGTTATAGTATATTCTGGGATACACTTTATATATATTGTACTATATTATTACAATAGTAATCTACTATACCTTATACTTATACTTACTATATATTATATATAATATTAATAATATATATAATTATATATATACTATCTATATGGAATATATAGTACATATATTTATATATATTACTAGTCATTATATTTATATCCGGCTATCAATAACTATGTACCATCTATTTAATCGTATATATATCACCTATATGTAGTAAGATATAGTAGTACCTTCTCACCCGTATATATCTATCATATAGGGTTATACTCATAGTATATATCTATAACAATATATACATAATCTATCTTATCTATATTATATATAACTATACTATATATTTATATATATTATACTATATTATATTATATGATATAGGGGGTGCAACTTAGAATTATTTTCGTTTTAGGGGTACGCGATCAAAAAAGCTTTGGAGACCACTGCTCTAGGGCATATAATTATTACTTTTCACATGATCTGATTATTATCATTATATCTATTATACTTAATTTTTATATATATAAATATGTTATTATATATATTATATTATTATATTATATATTAATATTTTATTACTTAATATTATATATACTTTATTCTATCTTTATCATTATAATTAATCTTATAATATATTATTTTTATATGTTATTATATATATATATATTATTATGTTATTTTATATATTATTATTATAATTGTTTCATTATTAATTATTTAAATTTAATTTATTATTATCTCATGACTAAACTCATTTCTCCCCAAACTGGTGTAAGAGTTAGCGTAACAAGTCTATAGTAAAGAACTAAAGCTAGTATATATGATAGAGTTTAGATATGAATATGACTTAAGGGTATGATAGAAAGAAGCCCAGCCTTATACCGACCTCTTTTCTTCATTGTAGGACTCGTCGCAGTCAAAATCCACCCTATAGCTTCACGGGACTGTGACGGAACCCCACTATGGTAAATCGTCAGTGTAAGGGTTCATCCTTGACCCAGGTGGGCACACAATAAACACCCTCACAAACCCGCCATTTCTCTCTTATTATGCCCTTTATTTCGCCTCTGAAACAAACATTTCTCTCTTCAAGACATTCGTTTCTGGACTCTTCCACTTTTTTCGATCCCAGCGTCGGTTTTCAACACACTCGCACTATACATCTGCTTAAAAACCGACTGATCATTCATCGTTTCCACATGACTGACCAAACCATCTCAACATTACTTTCATTATTCTCTCGCTTACCCCTTTCTTCACACCACAACAAAATCTCTAAATGTTCATCTCATTTTTATCAATTAATTCTCACACTCTGCATGCCCCTAAGATTGTCCATCTGAACGACAATTGAACTTTAGATCTATACTTCTATTCCAGACCATAGTCTCACTACTATAAAATAACACAGGTAACAACATACGTGTCATGTAAGACCCTAGCGCACTAAAGACTTAGTCCTTTAATTCACAACGATTTAATTGCACACCAGCCACATTCCTGCCCATTCACACTTGTCGCTAACTAAACTCTTGCATCAATCCGTTCCCTTCTCATCAACATATACCCTATATTTAAACTCAGACACTTGTTCCAGCTGCTCACCAATACATATCTTCACACTGCGAACTGTCCTCACTCACAACCATAACCTAACTCTTGTACCTAACGTTTACTTTCAAACCCTCTTTTACAACCTGCCAAATTTCAACCATCATTTCATCTTCAGATTCCCACACAAACAAATTATCCGCATATAAATAGGTAGGGCACCCTCTTCCATTCTCCATCATTTCTAACACCATTTTTCTGTCACGCCCACCTTCAATTATTCATAACCCATCCATATACAAATTGAATAACCAAGGAACAAACAGCCCTGCCTCACTCCGCTATTAATACTAAACAATAACTTTTGACACCATTTATTCTTACACACGCCTCACTATCGTCCATACATACTTGATCCATGTCAGAAGCCTATCCAAACATATATATACCTTACACCTGCCCATATACTTCCCTATTAACCCTATCATAACTGCTGTTGCATATCCATAGAAACCTAAATACAATTTATTCTTCCTCTCTCTATTTTTCTCTATCATTTGCTTCAATTGTAAAGATTTGATCCACACATCCTCTATTTACTCCTAACACGCCTGTTCTTCCACCAATAAGTCCTCAGTCAGCTCGGACGCACTCTTCGACCAAAACACCAGCATATATCTCTACAACACTCATAAACTAAATACCCTCATAATGTTCAACAACGTTTCCTTTAATCTCCCTTACCCTATATATAAAGGTACTAACTGCTCTCCCCCAATCCCTCGAAACTATACCCTCCATAAACGCTTATTACACAACTTCAAGATCAATCAATCACCGATTTTGCTCCATTCTTGATCATTTCACCAGTATTTGAGAGTTACATTCTTCACTTTCTCACTCCTACCATTTCCTCCTCTTATGCTAATAACCTAATCCCAAAATACCTATTACTTCTTGTACCATCACACCCACACACAGTCATTATCACCTCATCATTATTGCCAATATTATACAGCATCTTTCAAAGTGTCTTTCCACACTCCACTCACATCCATTTCACCAGTTAGAAAACACCCATCCCTATTCATTATCTAAGCAGGTTCCCTTATTCTAATTCTTAACCTTTCGCGCTTCGTTCCAGAAGAGCTTCCTATTCCCTGTATGTCCCATTCATCCTCCTTCCAACTGTTCATTTACCCCTTCTTTTCTCTTACGTATGCATCTTTTAGCTTCCTTTTTTCCTCCTTATAAATCCAAGCATCTTTCTTTGAAACTTCATCATTTGCTTTTAGTAGATTCAAACACGCTTCTTTTTTTACTTTTAACCGCTGCATCACCTCTTCAATCCACCACTCACTGTTATCATTTTTTTCTACTTTAGCACACCCACAATTTCTTTTGCACTGCTAACTATTATTAGTAAAAAATTGGTTTCCTTCATTTGCTTCCCGATTTATGTCAGTTTCAAAACTTTTCACATTCAACTGATTTACTTGCGAGCGGTCTTACATACTTATCCTTATGTACCTTGTTCACTAAACTTCTAACTCTTAATTTTACCCCACTTCCTTCCGTATCACTTCCCTCCATCTAAGTCCCCACTAACTTAATTTTACATAGAAGCAACATAATGATCCGATAATCCCTTTTTTTTTCTTTTTTTTTTCTTTATCTTTTTTAATTTCCTAAACCCTCACTGATTTAACATCCACCTACATACTTCACATCTCCTCTCACACACAAAATAATATACTTTTCACTTTCGATACCATCTCTACTAACCACAACTCTAGTATACTTATGGACTCTTGTGTTTAAGAAAGTATTACTTACACACATACCTCTCCCCTCACAGAAATCATCACCTTCCTACCATTATATTTTCTCCTGACACAACAACGACCTGTTATGACCATCCTTTTCTTGATCATATATATATATATATATATATATATATATATATATAATATATTATATATATAATTATATT
>JABUQX010019381.1:0-20000 GCA_015478945.1 Trachelipus rathkii | reverse complement strand
AATTCTTCTTGTATGTCATCTAGAAGATCATCTACATTGCAGCGGAATGGATTGCCGGCAAGTTTAAATTGTGCATTCTTATTTGCATCAATATCATGGTAATAGCATCTGAACTCTTGTTCGAGGCTTGACAAGTGCTCCTTGATATCTTATTGTAGCTCTTCTTCAAGTGGTTCTTCAGCGACGACCTCATTCAGACGTTGGAATGAAACTATGAAGCTACATTTCCCATCTCAACTTTTCTCGCCTAAAGAGCTAGCTTGTCAAGGAAAGCCTTTATGTCATCTGTGTGCATTATGATGGTGGTATCTGGTCCCTGTCGGTTAAAAGCTTCGAACACGTCTGCCAAATAGGCAAGATTACACTTAAACGGCTTTCGAATGTCTTTTAAAAACTGTTCCATCTTCTTCCCTTGAGCTGCAAGAAATATCTGCAATTCATCAAAGAACTCAAATACACAAGCAAGAATATTCCCCATTGACAACCAACGAACAGATGTGTAGAAGCCCTCCTTGGTGGGAAAAATCCATGTCTTGGCATAGCTGACTGAATAGCCTGGTGTTGAGTGCTCGTCCTTTGATATGGTTGACGATGCGCATCAAAGTTGCGAAAGTGAGTTCGAGGGCAGCAAGGGTCATCTTGGAGGTAAGAGCTTCAAGGTGGATCACGCAATGTGTTGTAATTACAGATAGATTCTTCTTTTTGACCAGAGCCCAAATCCTGACTTGAAGCTGAGAATTCTGGGAGCTCTGTCCATGCACACACCAATCAACTTTTCCCACGAGAGATTTTCCTCTTGAAAAAAGTTGGAAATGATGTTCATGATATTGTTAGCCTTTGTAGTTGTTATCAGCGGCTTGCAGAAGATGAAATCCTCCTCAATTCGATTTTCCGAAATAAAAAGAACATAAATCAAAAGTTGTGAAAGCTGTGCGACGTCTATTGTCTTATTAAGTTGCATTGCAAAGAAAGGAGATTTTGTATTTTTTCCGTCACCTGAAGTTTGATATCCTGGGACATGTCATCGATGCGCTGCTTAACTGTGTTGTCCGAAAGACTTATCTGATTAAACTTGTTGACACAGTTATGATCGAGGACAAGACGAGCAGCCTCTATCATTCAAGATTTAACGAGTGTCTCTCCAATTGTGTGTGGATTCTTCTGCTTTGCTATAAGAAGGGAGATCTTGTACGAGACCTCAACGATCTTAGAGTGTTGAAAGAGAAATCCTGTTCCATGATCCAATCTTGACCGTTTTAGTTGATATTCTGTAATTTTGAAGTATGACAAATCAGAGCTAGCCAATTCCGGATGAATTATTTTGAGATGCTCCTTCAGCTTGAACGGCTTCATGCTCTCATTAGCAAGAGTCTTCTTGCAGATTACACACTGTGGCAATTGATTGCCATTGTTAACGATGGCTGAAAAGTCAAAGTTGGGAAAACTCTCGTTGTATGTGCGTTTCTTCGACATATTTAAATTAATAACATATGAAACCTAAATAATATAAAATTTTCCACTTCAATGTATAAAATGTATAAAATGAGTTGACTATATGACTGTTTAGCCTTAGAAGCCTTAGCCTTATGTCGACACACTCAAAAAAATGACACCCAAACACTTGAACACAACTCACTCCACAAGAGACCAGAAGCCACTGGGAAACAGAACAAATTGCCAGAAGTCACAATCGAAATAGTAGGCCTGATTCATGGTAAATCAGAGGTACCTTTGCAGTGGTAATATCGTTTGGTAAAACTGATTTACCCCACCTTATATATCATCCATAAAGAAAATAGCTTTAATGAGTACATACAGTTGGAGCCTCCATGACCTCCAGGGGTCATGACCCACAGTTTGGGAAACGCTGGTCTATATCTTTCAATCCTCCTCCTCCATCACAGTTGCTACATCTCTTTCTCTTTTTTTTAATTCCCACCAATCAGGATATCCTCCCTTTTCTTCTCGTCACAGCCCCTTGAAGCCTTCGGTGCCTCTTTCCAAGTCCACCTTACACTTCTTCCCCGTGGATGAAGGTTAGGTCGTTTTGTTCGCCTATGACTGGGCCGCCAATTGTAGGTGACCTGACGTTCGATTTAACTGCCGGCGGTGGCTGTCCTGCACCTTGGTATATAATCTCGGGCTGTGGCGTGAAGTTATGTAGGTTCCATGTGGTATACGTGGGTAAACCGACGTAGAGTTCCAGGAGGCTCTTACGAGGCCACACACACAGAATACCCTACGGAGTGGGGTCCGGAAAGTTGTGTGAGTCTCTGGTTTGTGACCTATAGTGAGTAGAAGGACTACCCTTCCTTATGAAATTGTTATTTACTTTTGTTTCATTTGTTTTATTATTATATTTGCTCATCTATGGAGACGAAGTCTGGGTTTAACTTCTATGAAAATGGCTTGTAAAAATAATACGTTGTTAAATCAAGGCGTGCACAATTACCGACTGTCGGGCACCCCACCTGACCCCCCTAACCCCACATCGGTCCCTCCTACTCCTAGACCAGCAGGTGTTTCAGCTTTTATTCCTTCTAGCTACACCTGAAAGCCTCTGCTAACTACAGCGGATTCATAGCCTGGTACCGCTCGAAACCCAGGTGCAAAAAGTATTGGGGCAAATCCGGAAACGGTGCTCCCCTTGCTAGTCGTTCTCATTTATTTACCTCATGTGCTGCTCCCCTCTGGGAATGGCAGCTGATACATCATTCCCGATGTATTACTTATTGTGATCCACTACCTCCAAAGCCCCTTACTGAGGCAAGCAGAACCAACATTCACTGCGTGTACATTGAAATCCCCCTAAATAGAGGACCTCAATGATGAGAAGATATAACAGTCTCGTGAGAAGTAGTAAGATATTTAAAAAAAGGCGTAAAAATCTTTCTGTTAGGAGAACAATAGCAGAAGCAAAAGATTATTGTAGTAAAAGGAAGAAAGATTTTAAGCCACAGAACATCGAAGTTAGGAGATTCGAGATTCTCGAGACGTGTTACAGGAGTGTTTTGTTTACATAGGCACATAACTCCACCCTTAGACGGAAATTATGAATGCGTAGTTGGACATATCTAACACGAGTTAAGGATTATTATTAGCCAACTTGGTTCAGACAAGAGCATAAAGTTAGGATTAGAGTTAGAGAGGTGTTATTCCACGGATGCAGAGTTAGGTTGCAAGCCACGGATGTTAGTAAAGGCGATAGTAAGCCCGCACCTGTGCAAATCTGCCTCATGACTGCACACACCAACCACAACAAACAAAACAACAGACAAAAACCGAAGACAAAAAACCAGAGGTGAATCAAGTAAAATTGTGTCATACACTACAAAACCTAAATTTAAAACCGCCTATGTTAAAACGCTAATATAGTATTTACAGTAAACAAGTAATATATATATATATAATATATAATATACTATATATATATAATATATATAGGATATATACTCAATAAATATATATATATAATATATACTATAATATATATATATATATATATATTATATTATATAATATACTATATATTATATATATTATATAGTATATATTATATATATCTATATATATAATATATATATATATTATATATATAATATATATATATAATATATATATATATATATATTATATATATATTATAATATATATATATATATATATATATATATATATATATATGCGCGTGTGTGTATATGCAGTATATATGTAAACTCCAATGTTTCCTTCATATTAGAAACGTTCTCCCTCTTTCATCTCTCTACTTTCGTCTTGCATCTTTAATATTTGTTATTTTCAAAGGTTTCGTGTTTATCTTTAACAAAAAAATTGAAAAAAAATAGCTTCCAATCATATCTGAAATTAGTGAGTATGTCTTCCGTAAGAAGCTTTTCACTCTTGATCTTCTTCACCTTCTCTCTGATTCTTGTTCATCTGTTCATAGCATATCGTTGAAGCTTTTGCCTGTTACGCCATATATCGAAAGGTTTTGATAGAATCTGTCATAACGCTTCGATTTCTAAACTTGCTTCTTTCGTTACCTATTCTGTTCTCTGATTACTATTCCATTATATGTATTGAAGCTGTTGTAGACGGACACCATTCGTCCTTTATATCAATCAATAGAGGTTTTTCAGAGGGATATGTTCTATCCTTAATTCTTTTTCTACATTTCACAAAATGACCATCGCTCTGTTATTTCATACTCAACCCACTCATAAATCAACTCCACCTTTTATTACTTCGTGCAGTTGGAAAGGTGTTCCACTCAACTGTCCTCTGATCTTTCTCGAATTTCTAATAAGAGAAGAGAAAGCATGGTAGTTTCAATGACTCATAAACTCAGTTCCTTCATTATGTACTCGGCATTATCATCCACGCAACTATGATATCTTCGAAAACACATTACTCAAACATTCCTTTTGTCAACAACATTTACGGCATTTCCATTTTTATGTTTTTTCTTAGAAGGGTCATATTGTTCTATATTACAAAACGATTTTCAAAGAGGTTTTACGTTCTGAGGGATCTTCTGAACGCATTCACATCACCCCAGGTAAATGCTTTATATAAGGATATCGTCCGCCCTCGTATAAAGTATTAATCGTAAATCTGGGGTCATTCAACATACCCACCTAGTGTAGTTAGTGAAGTACCTAGGGTTTTTTGACTTATCAAATCTCCATCTCTTCAATCTCTTCCTGACAGTAATGAGAGTATCGTAATTACACCAAACACTGGCCTTCTGTAGCCTCAATTTGCATACCACATCTTCCTTTATGGGCATGATCCAAAATTTGCTGGGCTGATCCCAGTTTTCAGCCCCACCTAAAAATGGACATAAAATTCGTTCGCCAGCATTATACCATTTTGACATATAAAACACCAAAATGCTAGCTTTTTTTTGCGCCCTCTAAAAACGTTGTCTCTCCGTGTTTTTCTATCACTCGCATCAGTCTTCGGAATTTTCTATGTTTCAAAATCCATGATTTATTGACTATTTTCATATTCAACTTCAGATGTTTTGCCCGAAATGACTTCAAACTTAAATATCATATATGGGCCATTGACCTACAATGAGGTCACTGATTACTACTTTGAACTCTTTAAGTTCTTCTGACTCTACGTTATCCAACTATTCCAAAACCCATTTTTTTTGAATTTATGAAAACCTTGAGAAAAGTTATAGATACTCTTCACTACCCATCCGCATCCACTTCAATATTTCTAGCGTGTTTGTAGTAGTCGGGCCAAGATGCATCGTTGTTAGCTCTAGATAATTCTTTGTATATGGCAATAGGTGGATTTGGTTTCTTGGAACAAAATTTCAAAAAAATTTCAGTTTTTTGAGATTGTTTTTTAAAAGGGTCATATTGTTTATAATACAAAATTATTTAGTCAAAGAGGATGCCACCTTGCCCGAACTATACAAGCCCTGAAAATTTGATGTTGATTTCGAGATGGCGCTAGAAAAAAGACATAATATGTCAAGTTTTCTCACTTTTCAAATTACCAAAAAATGGCGTTTGGAAATTGGACAACCCCTGAGTCCACAAACTAAAAATTCAGAAATGTAATCAGTGACGTATTGTACAGGTAAAGAGTCCCATCATATGCATATTTCAAGTTTGCAGTCATTTCAGAAAAAAAGTATTTCTGAAAGTTGATAGGAAAGACAAAAAGATATTTTGAAAATTCAGTGGATGAGAAAAATTCCGAAGAAATTATGAAAATAGTTACAGCAAGAAAATACCGGAAAACGACGTTTTTAGAGCGCAAAAAAAAAGCTACATTGTGGTGTTTATATAGTCAAAATCGCCTGACGGCTGAAATTCCGAATTTTATGTCACATTTTTACGTAATTACACCAAACACTGGCCTTTTGTAGCTTCAATTTGCATACCACTTCTTCCTTTATGGAAAACAAGTCCGACTCGTCATTCCACACAGTCTTGTGATTTCTCTATCGACCTTTCGGTCCCCCGAAATCTTCTCTATTTCCACTCTTACAAAAATTGCACTGATAGAGTCTGGAAAATGCTTTCTTCCATGCATTTTCCCTACCTATATGACTTGCACACTTGCAAACACCTTGTATAGGGGGGTCATGTCGGCACTTAATCCGAATAAGAAATTTATTTTCTCAAACTTTGATTAATCTTTCGTAGGCCCTAACTTTTTCCAGGAGGGAATATAAATATATATAATATATATATATAACAATAACTAATATAATAGATATATATATATATATATATATATATATTATACCTATATATATATATATCATATATAGATATATATAATATACTATTACTCATTACAATGATACATAGATAGATAATAAGTATTTTAAAATATAACTCAATTAACATTCATATATAATTAATATTTTTGAACTTCCCGAACGAAGTAAATAGATGATTATCGATAACTATTACAAAACTAACAACTAAAGTCTGGACTAAAGACTAAAGCGCATACTAGATTCGAAGACATACGATATAATCATAATATAGTACTATATATATATATACTATGCATATATATATACTATACTATAATATATATATATATATAATTATATATCATATATATATATATACTATATATTATATAATATAAACAACATATACCATATATAATATATATATAAAACAAATAAAGAGAACTTATCTATCCTTATTGTTGCACTGCTTAAAACACAGAAAGTCACTAACTTAATCAAACTTCTTTTAACTTAATTGAAAATATCGTCAATTTTCATTTTTCCTCATTTGTATATTTAATTTTTACAACTCTCAACTGGGCTAATCACTCATATGTTTATTTTAATATAAAGTATCATTAAAATTAAATCGCTGAAAAGATAAATAAAAAAACAATAACATCTAACTAAATAAAAATAATAAAAAATAATCCTAATTTCACTATTGTCTCTTGTCGAGTCGTCTTCTAAAAATTTCTGCATCGTTTAATAAGGAGCCAAAATTTCCTCCACAAAACTGAAAATAAAATCAATTCTGACATTCTACTTTCTTTCTCCCTCTAATATCCTCCTAGTATATCACCTTAATAAACTCCAAATTTTAATATTACTTTTTCTTTGGTTAAGTCCATCAGCCAATGTTTGATCCCTGTTGCTTAACTCCATTCTATGTTGTTAATTACACCATCCTCCAATTTAGATTTGATATTTAACATATCTATTCTTAAAATTCTATTTTTAACTCCAGACTCAGACCGAATATTATCACGAAGAGATTTGCAATCTGTTTTAACAATTATCTCTACTTTAAAATCTTCCTCAGTGCATGCACATTTAATTTACTTCCCATAAGAAGTTTCTATATATTCAGCCCATCTATTGCTTCTTACATACTCATAGATTTCACCAGACTAAAGTGGAATCCTAACAACTCTTTTCGGCTTATTTCGAACTAACCACACTAATCGTATTCTTCCTCCATTCACTATCTCTTAATAAGACACAGTAACCAATTTCAGCCTTACCTTCATCAATATTTCCAAAAGATGCGTCTGGATAAACTTCAAGAACTAATTTTCCCTTTTTTAATTTCTCTATTACTAACTCAGTTCTTATCCTTTTTGTCTTTTCCACTACTTTATTTATTTCCTTCAGGTTATGACCATTAGCACATTGCATATTTCTTCCTAGTTTACTCACAGAGAAGCTCAACTCTGGCCTAGAATGCTGTGCTAGCCAATTAAGTTTTCCTAATACAGAACGATATGACGTCTATTTCTTCATTACTCAAATCGTCATCCAAATTCTTCCTTTTATCTATGTCGATTTTCTCTAATTAATGATGAGGCTAATAATATTTTATTATATCCATCAAATGTCTTCATTTTTTTCGGCCGCTTTATGTCGTATTCCTATAAGATGAAACATCATTCTCTCATGAAGACACTACATACCTTAATCTTTGATTAATCTTTCCAATTATCTTTTCATGGAAACTCTCTTCACCTCCATAGATCATGTCATCAACATAAATTCACATTATTAATTCCTCTCAGTTTACCTTTTTCCTTCCAGAAAAAAATGTTTTTTTTTACTTTACTTTTCTCACCTCCTGTTTCTTTTATTTTTTCACTCATACTGTCATGCCAACTTCTTGCGGCATCATTTAATCCATATACTGCCTTCCGGAGTTTCCAAATTTTTTCAGTCTTAGCTTCTTCTGATGGTACTAAATATATTTATATGTTTTAAAGTTTTTTCCTTGAAGATATGCAGTTTTAACATCTAAAGTAAACTGAGGGCCGCGAATCATCGATTCTTTATTTATAAATAGTCTTTCTTAAACCTTCAGGAGATAAAGTGGGAGATTCACAAGCCACAGATTATTCCATTTAATCAATTTCTTTTCCATGAAATTCCTTAGTATAAACTAGACGTGTTTACAAAACATATCACCCCCTTCTTTATTCTTTATTGACTATTATCCATCTTGTTCTTACAGGTCTCATGTTTTTATCATGTTTTTATTCAAATCTACCTCTTCATAAAACTTCTATTTCCTTCCAGCTTAGGAAGTTTCCTTGTTTTTTGGCACTTTTGACGTCTTTCTGCCTATTTTGTCCTCAATCTCCTATTTTCTCCAAAATATATTTCATCATCATCATCTACCTCCTTGTTTCTTCCTCATTTTCGGTTATATTTTGCTTTGTCTTTCCACCATATAGTATAAATAGGATATAATAATAGTATTATTAATACTATATATATATATATATTATATTATAGTATATATATATATAATATATATAGTATATATATATAAATAGCTATAATATATCTATATAATTATAATATATATTATTCAATTATAATAATACTATACTATATACATATAATATATTATATTAGGGATGCTGCCGAATACTGAAAAAGCCGAATCCCGAATACCGAATATTCGGCTAAAAAGTATTTCGTCTCCTATCCTCACGAACTACGAATATCGGCGAATAATCACTCGCCCCTTATCGGATCCCGCGAATAGTTATTTCAAAGTTTCGGTCATCCCATTTTAGGAAAAATAAAGAAAAACACTTAAACACTGCGTCAACAAAAAAGTGCAAAATCATTTCATTGGATGACTTTTGATAGCAGATCATTATAGTACATTCGGAAGGTGCCTAAGTCCAATAATACATTCTCCGAAATGTTGTACTTGCTATCAACGCAATCCCGTTTCTCGTGCAATCTATGGATTCCATATTTTTGGCATATTACCCTAGACATGACAAATTTAAAGTGCGCACTACGTAGTCTGTATAGACGTTACCTTCCGCATTATATCACTACAAGTAGCAGCCAAGTTTACTGCGTTGCATATTCCGACGGAAGCATGTCAGGTAACTTTAGTACGTCTACATGTATGCATGCACATGACCTGGATGATGTCTATCATCCATCTGAAATACACTCGGATGGTCCGTCATTGCTTCACCCAGGGTGAAAACTGAACGATCTTGAAGAGAGTTGTATTTGCCGAAGTTGCTCCTGACCTGTTGGCTTCGAGGTTGCAGAAAAATGACTAACCTGGAACCAATAAAAGGCAAACAAGCAGTAACATTTTTCGCTAACAGAGAAGCCCAGAGACTTGCGAAAGCCTCTTCCAGTCATAATGGAACCTTGTGTATTGCAGCTGAAAGATTGCAGGCCACTACTACCGCTATGTCAAAGGTTCTAATCATTCGTGAGTTGCCAACTGTTTATTCACGACAAACGTTTTTAAAGTGTGTGTTGTTACAACAACGGCAACAGGTATGCTTTTAGGTTCCAGCTAGAGGTTACTCCGGTACGCGATGGCCGAGCAGAGTATTACTAGGATATCAAATATGATGGCCCGACTATTGTTGGAGCTTGATGAGCGGATATTCCAGAACGCTATGCAACAGATAGATCGCTCCACCCGAAGAGAAAGTTCACTACCATACGTAGCTATGTTTACATTAACTAAATCCGTGTCCTTTCTATTTACATTTATTGTTGTCCCATATTAATCCTTATTCATAGTTGCATTATATGTTTAACATCATATCTATCAAAGACATGCTATCATATCATTGTGATTTGCTTCTCTCCTAATTATATTTCCAAAGATATAAATCATCTAATATATATAATATATAATATATGATTAATAATATACGGTAAAACAAAAACATAATATATTAAAACTTTTTAATATATATATATATATATATCACTATAAAAATATATAGAAAAAAAAATATATATATGATAATACAATCATTAAACCAAATATATACTCATATAATATATCTATTCACAGTGTTTATACCCAATAATCGCATGATAGACCCTCTTGAAAAGCGTACCAAATACATAAAATATTTCAACAGAGACATCATGTAAGGCCTTACCACACTAAACGTTATCTCCAACAAACGTCGCAGGAGCAGAGAAGTAAGAAATATAGCGAAGAAAAAACCCAGAGATAATACAAGGTTCCTAAAGACCGAATCGAGAAACAGACACACTAACAATCGAAAAGCAGCAATAAACCTAAACTGAAGCAAATCAAGATTTCGAGCCAGCAAACACTACAGAGAGAAAAAGTAACGCTACCAACAGAAACACCCTTTATCGGAGCAACATGACATTTCACGCAGTAGTAATATATACACAAACAAAGAATACAAAACAACAAGCATAAATAACCACTATTTAACTACCAACAATCATAGAGCAAAACCAGTTCAATAAGACATAGGTATAAAAATAATTAACAAAATAGAGAAACATTGAAAAGCATTACTACGACTAGAAACTTAAAGAGATTAAAAAACTAAACTCGTCATTTGAATAACTCTAAATCAAACACGGAGTAACTTAATCATAATTCAGCTAAGTTATCTTTATACAAAAACTTACAATAAACAACTACAAAAGTGTTTTTACAAATAAAACACAATACTACGCTCAAAAGGAAAGGGACATAAATATCATTTCTTCACGGGTCAAAGTAGAGCCAACCCATTAACTTATATGTAATTTGATTCATCTTCTTTAGATAGTAATTCACGCCTATGTAGACCTTATATTACATTCTTATGAGAATACTACACATACATATCACATCGTCAGAAGAATGAGACTTTCTTTCATTTTAAAACTCTCTAAATCTTTACATAATCTACTGTAATGACGCAATTTTAAGATACCACAATTTACTTTATAAAACAATCCCATTAAAGAAGTAGAAAACATGGAACCTTCAGCATTCACTTCGCCCACTAAGTGACTATATCATCGTCACAGAAAGAGTTCAAGGAAGTCTAAATTTCATGCATTTCTTTCCATGTATCAACGACCATATTTATTTTACACTATTCATCTGATTCATGTTGAAGAAAATTAGCTAGAATCGCAGTATACTTCTAAGAAAGTAGCCTACACACAAAAAATTTATATCAGCATAGAAACTTGAGAAAGTCTATTTTTCTACTGATTTTCATCACTTACAGCTCACATACTTCTTAAGCTCTTCAACGATTATAATTATTCCACTGAAACTTTTTGTAGAAAAAACTTGCAACATTAATTAACATAAAATAGCATTATATTTTACCCGCCTATACAAATGGAAAAAGGGATATAAAATTACAATTGGATAGCGACACTGACTTACGTCACGTATTAATGCATATGTTATTCTAAGTGATGATTGTCAACAGATCAAATAGGCACTACCATCTCAAAGTAAAATGGAATAAAATCACTTATCCCGCCACTGAAATAATCATGATCAACAATTTATTTCATGGATATGCAATTCAGCCAAGATACGTATATATGTAATGCAATAGGTGACCAGTGGATACTTATATTGCTTCACAAAACAATCTTGATTAAAGCATATGCATCAAGCTTACATACTGTTTCCAATCACGATTATGTATAGAAACGAGCCTTCATTGAATTTAATTATAATGCTGTTCGAACATTGTCAGCTAGCATATCTGTAAAGTATATTAAAGACTTCTAATGCAGGTACTGCCGTTTAGCAACTGCATATATAATTAATGGCACTGTTTAAAAATGTAGAGATAGAGTAATATATTGTGGAACTGCCTTGACTGCACGCACTTTACTTAAGTTGCCCTTGCATCTATTAATGTTATATGAATCTAGCTTATAATCTAAGCCCTAACCAACATGCCTGAAAATATATATACAAACACTGAAACTTGTATATATAATATATACCTAAGTGTAGCAAGTAACACACTCATTCCCTTATTATATGATAATAAAACATCAAAAGTACCCCCTATCCGTAAAATCTAGTTATTGGTTTAGACCATAATTCAATCATTACCAGCGTATATCATATATCATACTAAATGTAAATTAATATTATTATTATAAATATATAGAGTTAATAATACCTATATAGAAATTATCTAGATTAGAAGCATTTGCAGAAAAGTGCGCTAAGCTAACGTTGTTCTTATTATGAGAAGGCTCCTCGGTTGTAGCAAATTTAATACACTTATCATGAGTATTTTATTTTTTTTATCTGACCATTATAGTAATAAGACCACCTCAGCATAAGAGATTATGTTGAAACATGGCTGTTTTCCAATCACTGTCTTTGTTATATAATTTATTATTTATTTTTTTATTTTAAGGAAAATAAAGTTATCATCACATATTTTAATTTTGGGATAATTTTAAATAGTTTATACCATATCTATTTTATCAAAATTGATGATTTTGAATAACTTCTACTTTTAAAGTATTTTTTTATATCTTTCCGTTTGTCGTTATGTTTAGTTATAGGTGCACAGTATTATATCTAAGGTAAATTGGGACACTGTTACGATAATATGCAGTTTCTGCATTTCTTTTTATTATACAAAATATATATAAAATTTTTAAATTAATTTTAGCACATTAACCTTTCGTTATTAAAGTTTAGCGTATCTCTGAATTAGATATTCTGTGATCTCACCTCGCGATTTTCTTTTCTTATTGTCTGTCTTTGCTTTGTCTCTTGTTTGTGTTGTGCGTGTATATGTTGTGTGTGATACACTAGTCAATCTATACATGTCGGTTAATGTATCAACTCACGACTATTTCATATTTCCGTCTAAGAAGTGAGTATGCCTATGTAAACATTTATACTCCTGTTATTAATATCATGAGAATCCATAGAAGATCCACTTCAGGTAATAAACACTGTTTTAACTTTGCTATCTCCTCACCTATCACAATAATCTAATGTGTACTTCTGCTATGTTCTTCCTAAACAGAACAGATTTCACTCTTTCTTTTGAATAATCTTACTACTTCTTCACAGACTGTTATATTCTTCTCATCCAAATATCTGACTGAGTCCCTAATTTAGGATTTCACAATGTACACAACACATAATGGTTGGAGGTCCTCTCATCTGCATTTAGTGGGAGGAGGAACGAATTATTCATACATTCTGTAAACGATCTGGGCCAACTATAATTAATGAACCTATCAGACACATTCTCACAGGAAGGTCCCAACCAATTTCTATTGAACACACTACCTATGTTTCACCACTAGTTCTTCTCTATATAAATACACACCTTCACCTATTTGTAAATTAGACACAAAACCTTATATCTTCTTAATTTAATAGCTTTCCTCTACTCCAATGTCTACCTCCTGCCCCAATAGCATTCTCTCACTTGATCGGCCAATGGGGGCGCTATGCAGTTCTTCTACGCTAACTATAATTTGGAATGACTGCTTTTCCTCTGGTGACGCTTCGCTTCTGCCACAATGTGGGACATTAATCGTGATGGGATTGAGCAGTTCAATTCCTTTTGACTTCGATATAAATCTTTTCTTCTTTCCTCATAAGTCCAGCGTTTCGATCGTAATTGTTTTTTAGCCATTCATCGCTAGAGCACAATGCCGTATCGGGAGTGGGAAATAATCTACTTCTTCACTATCACACTCCTAATTTTCATCAAGCTAGAAATCTTGAAGGGATACTCTTCGACGTCAAAGGGAGCTTTCATCAAACGAAAGTTCTACTGACAAATCTTGTTGGTTTGACTACTGACAAATCTTTCTGCCTCTTGCCCAAAAATAATCTCTAAACATACTCCTGTAATAATCTGTCTTTCCTCCCTTATTTCGATCTGATGTTCTGTTGCTAATTCTCCAACTGAAAAGGCTAATCATCTTCGGCCTCCATATTTTTCTTCTATACACAGACCCTAGACGATTCTGGCATCCTTTCTCCTCCTCCTTCTTTCTTTCTCATCAGGTGTCTATGCCTTTGCGCTGATGATTACATTTGATGGGTGAATGTATACTCTCTAGTGAAATTACTTTAATGAACTTAGGTAAATGTACGGGTGGCCCGGTGACAATTCATCCCCGAGTTTTTAGGAGTGAGCTTCCGTGCTAGCCCCTCCCTCGTGCAACATCATCATATACTCCTATAGACTCAATACTCAGCTAACTTTCCTCAGTTTTGGTGAAAGCGCGCATATGTTCAAACCTTATTCCGAAAAAAAGGAACCGCTCTGACCCTTCTTAACTAATTCCTAGAGCTCTAAAACCGATTCTATCTAAGATCTTATTGAAATCAATTCTCAAGTCTCATTTATAGACCATAATTACAATGGGAATCCTCATTATATCCCTTTTCATTTCTCACATCGCCAGTACTGAGTCATTTCGTCAGATAGATAGATATCCGAGAGGAAAATTTGCAATTAGTTAATTATTTGTGAGAATTCTTTTTTACTTTTAAACTTTCCTCAAATCCTATTGCAGTAACAATTTATGTTGTTTTCACCGCGTTAGGAATTACGCGGGAACTTGAGCGTTAACACCAGGCTGAAGTCGCCCTCGACATATCCTAACAGACACATGCATAACCCCGTAAGGTTCTTGAGGGACAAACCGGCGTTCGTAATCATGCTCTTCCAAGCTCCCTCTCCTTTGTTCGACTCATTTCCTCCTCCTCCTACTTTGCTTACTTATGTCTTTAGCTTTCTTCCAAATCGTCCTGATATCCGGCTGTTGAGTTCAGGAACGAATCGCGAGAGCTCCGAAACCTATCCTTTCCTTAGTATAGTGATTGACATTAGCTACCTCTCCATCTATCTAGCTCTGACCCGACTCTATGTCTTCCAAATCCTGGCGCACCCTCGCTTTGGTTTGGCGGAGTGCCGTTCATTCTGAGATCAGGAATCTAACTATTATCTTCGCGATCCACTCGCCTTACTTTTATAATATTCTTGCTAATATTTTCCCATAATGTTCATATTCTACCTAGTTATATCATGACCTACACTAACCTTATCTATAAATCCACTTCATTATGCGATGACTTCAGACCCTTCATCTTCAAACTCATGTTATCCCACATATTTATCATGCTCCTTTTCTTCTTATATTTTACTTCTAGAATTTGCCTGCCTCGTCTTAACTTTCCGATATTTCCATTTCTCGATTGTATACTGATATAAGAATTTCCGGTAGTTGAGTATCGTCTCAACCTTGATGAAAATTTTTAAACTCTTTTAAATAAATACCCAACTACTTCTATTACTAATCTCCTCTCTCTAAAGAGAACACTACATATCATAAACATTATTCTCACATTATATCTGCTTTTTGAGCGTTCGCTCGTCTCTTCATATAGTTTTAGGCAAATATAAACTAATCTTGCTCACTTATAATCATAAATAAATACCAAAAAATTAGTGTACTTTGGAAACCTCAATACAATTAAACAAGTGGTTGCCTGGGCGACCTCATAAAGAGAAACTGGTAGTATATCTGTGAGTCTTAAGGACTTCACTATATATTGCGAGAACTTCTTTTTCCTTCACTATTCACAGTTCAATGTACTCCAGTCATATACAATGCATAGTCTCACCGCCCGTTTATGTGAGCGTGAAGTGCTGTACTTCTTCTCAATATCTGAATAGGGTTGGTAGGCTTCAGGTTTTTACACATAATATATAGGGACCCGGCTTTTGCATAGTGCTACCTTGATACCTATAAAAAGGAGGGTCCAACAGGCCCAAAAAAGGATAAGCCTGATAAACCAAAACGTATTAGCCCTGCACCTTTTTAATACTTGTATCTTTTTTATCAAACTGACCGGCCTATTGATTCTGCCGATACGGATACCGATACCGATACCGATACCGATACTTAATATAAATATTAATAAAATACACAAGTAACTAACCAGTGACTTTATATAAATTTTTGGCATTGAAAACTTCTGCAGGTGTTGACCAACTGAACGTAAGTCGGCCAGAGTTCCGTCTGTAGCAACCATGTCATGAAAATTGAGGATATTTCAACTTTCCCCTATTCACTTATTTCCCTTGTGCTCAAGCTATATTTATATTTATAAATTAAATTAGTATCTTTAAAGAAATAATAAATGCAAAATATAATATAATAACTTTTATGTTTGTGTTTTTAATCAAAAAATATCGTTCCGCACAATTCTCCACCCTTCTTAAAGCATCGAAGCCTTCAATAGACACTATATGAGACAAAGTGTAGCGGCTAGCTATGCCCTTTCGTTGTCATGTGCTTAACATGAGATGAGCCACACAATTGTACACTGAAGATTTTTTTAAACGTAGGCGATCTAAGTATAAAAGATATATAACAAGAGAGTCAAAGATACGCAGACGCCTACAGAGTTTACACTCGCCTGTCACAGAGAGGCTCATCCTTTTAAACCTGAACTCAACCGTCCCCCTGTTCTGTGGATTAGCAAATTTCACACATCTTTATTGCCACCCATCTATTATTCACTGGTAATTTCCTACTAAATATTATACCCATCTCCCTCTTACAAGCTTATAAAGAGCCATTAGATATCATTCCAATCACGCGTGCATATATTCTAGAAAATCATCCAATCTGTGTGTATATTTATTTATTCGCCCAAAAACATTTGAAGGTTCAGTTAAATAACGTTTATTGAGTCTGCGTGTGAGAGTACGATGTTCCACACCCTCCTCTCTTGGCGCGTTGAAAAGGCCCTTTGCCAGTGCTGAGCCCGTTGGGTTGTTTAACTAGTACTCCCTGATCCCGTACAAATAAACTATATAAATTACTAGCTCGCCTCTCGTAATACTGTATATGTAAAGAAAAGGTGAATACTGATAATTATTATAAATTTGCCTGCCCGAAAGCTAACTGTAGATATAGATATATAAATAATGCGTAATACCTATTTAGGTACCCATTTTTTCATATGCCACCCTACTATAATGAAAAATATCATCTTATTCTGAATGAGCCAAGCATCTACTCAATGATTATTTACGAGATAGAATCTCATCATATCTACCCTTTCATCAGAATTGCCAATAATTATTGTAATTATAATCTTTTGCTCACTGATGACTGTCTCTTCAGTTTCTACGATGAGGCTCCTTGGTTGATGTAAATTTCCATTATTGATAAGTATAGTGAGATAATAATGTGGCCAGATGTGTTCAACTGCATATTGGCCATAATGTCCGTCATCATTATCTCTTTATAACAAAAGGAACCTATTAATACTCATCAGATAACAATAATGCAATCCATATAATTTTCTGCGTACTCTCACGCGTCTAACACAGGTAGGTAGCCCTCTTTTAGAAACGTTGCTCCTTGAAATGAAATAAATGCTAGAATTACAATGAGTACTAAAATAATCGATCATTAATATTTTCTGTTAATCATAAATTAATTAAAAAAAAAGTTCGGCCAATCCTTCCCTTAAAAAACACGTTCATTAAGACAAAGCCTGCCGTGTGTGGCTCAATTGGGTAAACGGTGTCGGTCCTGTTACTATCGCAGCGCGGCGCTCGTGCCATTCTCCTCCTGTAGCGTTGAACCACAATAATTAAACCTTATATTTTTAATATATTCACGCGAGCAAGCTCCTCGGTATATATTATGCGAATATTCCTTAATAATGCCTAATTACATGAAGTGGATTCACCGTCGGAAAAAGATGCCATTTCTATGTATGGTAGTAGCGTTTACATTAAGCGTTAAGATTCTATATACTTAATTTATAACCTTTATTTAGTTTTGTTTTTTTTATTTTTTTTTATTTTTTTATATTTATTTTATTAGTTTTTTTTTTTATCTCTGATTATTAAAACCTGTCTAGTAACTCGTATATGGACATCAGGTTTGGTGGTAAACATTTGATCATAGGGTAATAATATAATAGTCTATAAAAATATTCCGTATTGAACCTATCATAATAAATTCCTCTTAACCTCATAATGATTACATCTAGCGAGTAATGAGCACATGAATATATTATATAATCGCCCTAGAGCGTTTATTAATCCATGATAGGTGATGTATATTAATATATATGATTAAGTAGGTGATGACAACATACAGATGATGGCTAATTATGATAAGAATTCCACAGATACAGATAGTTGTCATAAGCAAAGAAAGCCACACGCTATGCGAACTAAGTCTATAGAATTATAGTTGATATATACAATATCAATAAATCAAATTTGATCCTCTCAACTTATATATACTATATACTTGTGGTCGTCAACAGCACCCCTTTTCCTTAATTATGTAAAGTTGAAAATGTTTAAAGCGTACGCAACCCTTTAAAAGACCTACATCAGATGACCTCAACTTTACCTGTATATTACACTATAAATTATATTGTAATATTGTAAATACCATATATTAAATATTAATGAGAGATAATAGCATAACCGAACATATACTTCAGTGACCGTCAAAAGCATAAATATATAGTATAAGGTTATAAGCGTATAGCTGAGAACTATAGCAAAATTACAGGATCAAGTTATATATTAATAATAAGTCTTTATTATATCCCATTTTAAGATCTACGGACTACTATCGAAAAGCCAGTTCAGCGTATATTGAATAACCACTACATTACTTATCACTCCCAGATATGAGAGCAGCGACTCTCTATACAAGTGAGTACTAGGTGAGAAATGAGGACCTACATAGTTAGGATATATAGCTATGCGTATATATAAAGTATACTGTAAGAAGAGGAAAAAAATGAGTTATTTTGATTATTACAAGAAGCCATAACGCCCCCATAGTTTCTTGTTAAGTAGGCTCAGCCGACTATCAACACGAATATCATAGTTATTTATATAAATTTTCTCCTGGTTTCTACAATTGAATTGTTTGGTATATATTACAGGCCGAAGGAATGTATTTATTATAAATTGTTACGATAATCAGTGTAGATGAACAGATATATAGAGATAACTACTATATTTATCGAGAAATAGAGATAAGAAATATAGTTATGATGCTATTTTTTTTCTACTATATTAAAATTATGTCAGAAGTTTTATATTTTAGAATTTTGACCACATTTAATAATATTATTCTAATGTTTAGGACATATTCTACTCGCTGATACTCCGAATATATCTATCCAGTCATAATTACAGCCTGAAGAAAATATAGAATTACGGATAAAGATTAAGTAATCATAGTGCAAGCATAAATTCTTGATAAGTATTAAAAGATATATATAGGATTATGTCAGCAGAATTAAATAGGAGAAGTTTTTATAAGAAATTGATAATAGTAACTCAGAGTAAGAACGTAACATTAATTGAGATAATACTAATAAGATATATAGTTATAGATAGAGTTAGAGTGTGCAGGTGAGTTAAGTAATCATTGGATGAATATGAATGTCAGACAAATAATATAAGTAATAGGCAGATAATAAAACAGAACCTACTTAGTACTATAAACGATAAAATCAACCACTATAATTTAGACTAAGATAAAAAATAGATAAGTTACTCGACTACCTCAATATATAATCAACAAAAAAGCTACCGAAGCCATTGAGCGATATTGAAAGAAGCCCTAGAAATAACGTAAGCAAATGAGAAGAATGAGAATAAACCCTATGAAGTAAATGAGATGAGGA
>JABUQX010019380.1:0-29679 GCA_015478945.1 Trachelipus rathkii | reverse complement strand
TTAAGCAACACGCGAGCAGTTCCATTGTACTCGTATCGATGATGAAGAAGTAAAATTCTTCGTGAACTCAACTAATTCACTATTCATAAGGAAATCTCCCAAAAAGTTTGTTTCTTCATCTTAATTATGCAAACTCATTGGTTTAAAATGGCTGAGAGGTAGGACTTGCAATGAGGGACCCGCTCGCACTCACTATACCTGAGGGCGCCACATCGCACTCACTCCATATGATAGATTATCACCCCCCCACTGATGACGAGGCCACCCTTCTACCACCAACGCTCCGCACGGATGCCCGCAATACCCATAATCATATACGAGTAATATAAATATATATAAAGACATTGAAATTTAACGAATGCAACAAAACTTAAACCATTATACGTATAATACTATATATATACATATTTATATATATATATATAATATACCTACCTATATAGGATACCTAAATATATACCAACCACATAGTATAGTACCCATATCTCACGACTAACTTATATATATATATACTATACACCCTATACTAATACTAATGACGAAATACTAACGTAACCCCCAATAAGATACTACCCGCCCCTACAACTAACAGGCAGCATATATCACTCGCTTATACTACGTCCAGATAGCCGTAACAACTATCAGAAGATATAAGCTATATATCACAATAAAGCACCATACCCGACCTAAACTACCCCATAATATACCTCACCATAAACCTACCTCCCAAATATATACTCAAACACCTCTCAGGCCTATCATGCAGTCTACTATGATATCAATGATATTACCCTATCACGCACATTGACTAACTATCGATTAAAGTACACAGGAGGTTGAGACATAACCTAACAATCCCACAAATACCATAATATCCACCATCGAACATTCGGTAAATACCTACACATAACTCCAATACCATAAGTTTAATACATTAATATCTGCTACTGAAGCTCTCAATTATCAGGCTAAGATATCTAACATTTATTTCTGATCTAGTTAGCAAATTACTCCGCATTAAATCATACTCAATAAGAATACATCACTACACTATGCACTCAAAATAAGGTGACCTAAACATAGAATATAATCCAACAACATATCATAAAGAAGAGTGTGACTGAATTGATATCTAGACAATACATCACGCTACAAACTACCAAACACGCGCGACTTGCCGCACACGCGAACAATGCAATGACTTGCTCACAAATCAGTGCAGTGGTACCCACAAGACCCTCCCACCCTGATCGCAATCCAATAAATCCGTAAAAGATGACTAACACAGTTGAGCGCAAGAATTCTATACGCTCATACGCTGTGATGTAATTACGAGCGTAGTATCTAAGTAGATAAACACATAATAACTATAAATACTAAATATGCAGCTTCGATGAAACTCCAGCTATACGTAGAGAGATACGACATCTATGTAATCGAAATGCCAGGCAATATGCAATATAGTCATGTAAAGAATTATCCATGAAGTGAGTCACGTGGAGGCAAGCACTGACGAAATGAATCGAGACCCACGGCGCCTCGTCTGCGTATATTGACATGTCGTAAAAGATCCAGTGTACTAGAGCTATATTCCTGAAAAACAAATACTACCTTAAGTGTGAGAGTGAAAGTACATATCTCAGGTCAAGAATTATGCACCATATCCTATTCTTACTCTCATCATAAGATATTAGAATGACCTAAAAACCAGATCCTACCCGACATCGTCCTAACTGCCAGAAGATAGCAATTCTCGATTATCGTCTCATATTGGTTAAGACATATATGTCTCTGGCGCAAACAACTCAGAAGTGGAGGATTCTTCGTAGCTAACATATAGTATAATAAGTAACGTATAATGATCGTAAGTCTTCAATGAAGTAATAATCAAGTACGCCCATATCGTAGTTCCCGAACAGCGACGAATCCAAAACCATATGAGATAATATGTCAGGCATTGAGTACAGACCGAGCAATAGTTCTTATATAAAGAGACTAAGAGTCTCACAAGCACCAGAAATTTTGGCTCGATACATGACGATAGAGAAGCATCAGCATGGATCGGTTAACTATGATCAGATATTCGGCATAAAAGACTGCATCCCTTATGTCTAGGCCAAATACTGACTTGCAACGTCGCAACAATACCAAAAGTCTCAGTAACCTTCAGAGAGTCAATCTCCTACCGATTCAGTATTCCTCAGAAAACAAGATAATCAGCACGATTCATAACATAATTCTCCGAATAGTAGTCTAATCAGTTGTCAGACTCGCAATGACAACAGTTGCCGAAACACGAGGCACAAGCAAGAGATTCTAATCGGAAATCTGAGACGTCTTATGCTGCTAGGTAGCTAAGCCACTCTCTCTTGTGTTAAGCTGTTTAAGTTGTATGGTATCGACTACTGCATATCGTTTTTCGGCTTAAGGCTCCTATTACTAAGTTTAATATATTATGTCGATAACACCCCTTTAATCTCTAATTTTTACGTATACAAGTAGTGCTGAGAAAATCATATTAGTATGGAACGAAATTGGCAGTCTTGTTCTACGAATAAATTACACGTAGAAGACGGAACTCGCGCGACTAAATATGCCGACGACAGGCGAAGTCCCGAGGAACATTAATTAGATAAGATATTTTTATATACTATAAACTTAGAAAAGACCTTCTCCCCCAATTAAGGCGGGCTCACGAGACTCCGCGACCGGAAACGGCCGACAACGCGGTCATTAGGCAGCTAGGCCAACGAAGAAACAGAGTGCGTTCGAATGGGCAATTCCGGCACCAGGAAATCACAGTAACGATCCTCAGGCAAACCCGATGGTTAGATAAGGTCTCTTAAGCACCGTTAAGCACTCATATCGCCCCTATCCATAAGCGGAGGGAGTTGGAACACCGGATCCCACCCCCCTAATGTGAGAAGACAGCGACTATTACCAACTACAGGAACGGGCGAACATAAGACGACCCTTAACCTGATTACTGAGTAGATCTGAAGCAAGAAGGAATATAAATTCTCCAGAATTAACCCAGGCATTGTTTGAGATCAATATATAAGACAGACCGATCGTCGATATAGATGCGATCTCCAAAGATCCGAGTTCACGTATTCATGTTATCAGGTCCAAGAACATAAGATAAATACAAATATATACAAATATAAAACTATCATTATATAACTATAATATATATAGTAGACTACTTTTAACTAAATTACTTATAAGATAGTAGTTGAATATACTATAGATTACATATTAGAGTACTAATCTAATATACAACTTATATATAATAATAACTAAGTATAATTTCTGGACTCTGAGATTGTTATTCAAATTCAATCTATTAGGAAGAAAAAAAAAATATAATAAACACGATCCATACCTTCTAAAAATCACATTCGAAAGGCCAGCCACGGTTGGGAACTGAGTAAACCTCTCTCCAACATAATCGTAGGATTTTTTACCGTGCCATTACTCTTTGCATGTTTACCTATATAGTATTATATGTTAAATTCTTATAAAAGTCACCATTATCAATACCAATAGTATATTAAGTGAACATGAAAAAATAGTCGAGAGTATGTAGCTGTCTTATAAATTTTCAACTCAATATATAATAAATAAATAAGGAATATCGTAATATAACCTAAGATAGGTGGACTGTATGATTTATAAACACCGCATCATTAGAATAATAAGAATGCAAAGTAAGTACATTATATAGGGTGATACTAGTCTCTCGGTATACTCTACCCGTAATAGTGTTAGGACGAACGATAGTGATATAATGTGGGAAACTTCAGGGTTTCATACCCCCTCTGGTCCCCCTTTATAATTATATATATATATCGTGCACTTTTTTACCATTATTTTTTTATTGTATAGTATCATATATATATATGGTTATAGAATATATTAAGGATATATATCATAATATCATTATATTATATATTATTATAAGTTCTATTAATATATCATGATATATATATATGATATAGTATATATATGTCATAAATTTTAGTATTAATGTAAATATTTCCAGCCAATTAGGCTAATTATATTTTTAAGAATGAGAGATTTAGAGGTTCTATTTCTCCTTGTTTAATAGTTTCTGGCTTAGGATTCGAGGTTAATCGCTAGCGCACGTCTCACCGCACCGAGTGCGAGGAAAAAGATTAAAAAAACTTATAAGAAAAAAAAAAAAAAAATAAAAACACATTGTTCACAAGTTTTAATAACTAGCACATCCAAAATTATCTGCAGCATTAAAAAATTTATCTCCAGAGTCGTCTCATCAAACCTCAGTCAGTCTTAATACCGCAAAGTGATATAATGTCCTGACACTATATAATATATAGTCCTGTCCATAAAAACTAGTACCCGCAATACTAATAGTCTCCCGCTAATGAAATGGTGATTGTGCGGATACTTCACAATGAAATGAATATTTTTTAATAATACAATACGATAACTAAAATTATATATATATATATTCACTAATAACATACAAGAATTACTTGCTATTAAAATTTCAATATTAAAAAAAAACAGTGTTTATGATAATAAATAATATAAATATATTTCCATATTAAGAGCGTTAGTATAAAGAGCATTAATTTAATAACTTTCTTATGGATAAAGGAAAAAAAATTCTGAAATTTGTTACTCCAATGCTTCAAGTAATTGGTGATTGGGGGAGTGTTTGATGCCACTCGTAACTTAGTACTCACCTCAATGTCGGTCCTTTCCATAAGGGAACAAGAACTCCATATTACGCTTGTAATTGTCAAAGTATCACGAAAAGAAAGCGTATTAGGTTTGTCTCTAAACAACAATTTTAAATAAGCAGTTATAGATGGAAATCCATATTTTTCTATTATTCACTACTATACACTATATTAAATATTCACTACCCAACCCATAAATTATTAATATAACTATAAAAATTTTTATTTATTTATACTTATCGCCATTTCCAGCATGATTGAATCTCCTTTAATTAGATTCTAACTATAGGTATTATATATATATATATATAGTATATATTAATATAGCTAATATTATATATATATATATTTATATATATTATATATATATACTATATATATATATATATATATATATAGTGATAGTATTTATATAGTTTAATATATTTATTAATATATTTAATTATTTTACTAATCGTAATACAATCAGTATATTTTAGGGGGCAATTCTTGATAGACTAGATATATATGCTTTATCGTAAATAAGATTATATAATACTATATCGGTAGGTGTAGCCGGTCACCATTTTGGTCCGCTCATTTAGGTGGATGAGGAGGTGGCTTTAGTCGCTTGGCTATTTTAGCGCAGCCTCCGCACCTCGAGAAACACCGTCAGTCCCAGCTAGCGCATCCTAGCCAGCACTCCCTAGGTGCTCAAGTTTATATGTAAGACCAAGTTCGACACACTACACACTCCGCATCTATCGCATAGTCTTGCAGACACCCGGTCCCCCTTGACACGCTCACATCCTCCGGCAATAAAACTAATGTGCCAGACACTATCACAATTTAAGATTGTTTATATTTATATCAAGAACTAGATAAGTGACATGAAATGAAATTATCCAAAACAAAAAACACCTGCTAGCGCTTACAAAAAAATAGGTGGGTTATTAACTATTATATGAAAACATTGAACCAAACCCACCTGATACATTTACAAAATCTCAAGATTTTCCACTTCCTCCTAAAAGTCTTTTTCAAAGGTCAGGCAAACTCTTTTCAAAAAAGGATTAGGTGCTCAACACACCACTTATAGTATAAGCACGAAGAGGTTAAGGCTAGACCCTAAACTATAAATGCTCAAACCTCCTCACAAAAGGCCTACTCCACGTCTATATATATTAAAAATGATATCGCACAAATCTGACTAGAGAACAGAAGCCAGAACCTAAGAGTAGGGAGCAGAGGAAGCTGTAGGACTCCTCAGTTCTACTCCTGACTCAACCAAGTTGTCAAGCAAAATTCTGCCTATGCTGAGAGGGAAAGAAGATGATATATGTTTCGAAGAGAGGAACATAGCTAATGAGTTATGGTGAATATCTAGAGTTCTACTCCGGCTCAAACCAGAGCAAAGATTCTATTGCTAATGCTTAAGGTTACTCCCCTAACATTACAATTCCAAATATGCACTCCCTTAATAGAAACTAGTATTTTGACCACCCATGTCTACCAATAATGAAAGGTCTTTTCGGTCTCACAAGAGCTTTAAGTGTAGGCAATCCCCGTGGATTAAAGCCTACAGACTTCACTAGCAACGGACTACAGTTAGTAATGAATAAGTACCACAAGATTAGGCTAGACCCTACCCAACCCTCACAAATAAACCATCAACACCTACCACTTCCATCACCTATATATATCCAATTACCCTATTAATATACCCGTTATATTAAAACTTATATATACTAACTCGCACTACGCTATACCCCATACCGGCCCTTACCCTTAAAAACCACCCTCTGCTACTCCATTAACTACAATACTATAACCTATATATACCGTTAAATCATGTAACTACTAGCCCAAGCCTCATATAACACCCATCATATCATACAAATTCTACCCTAAATAAATACGTACCTCATACATAAATACCTATAACGCTAATACCTATATATTAACATATATATAAAAGTAATATACTAATGACTAACCACACCACCCTCTAATACCTACCTTAACTATAATATTTATAATTATATGGTAACTTTTAATATAAATGAAAGAGTAAAAATTATAATACTCACAATGTAATATATATTATCACTTTAATCCATATATATTCAGAATAGTTCAATAACATATTAATATAATACATCAAACCAACAACAAATCTATTAACCCCTACACCGTTACACTCATAATATAATACCCACCCCTCATACCATATATAACTAACTATATAATCGTGTAATAAATCTTACGTTCGTAAAAAAAACACATACTATATATATATTATAATAGACTCTAATATGTATTATGTATACTATCTAATCCCAGGAATGACCCTTCAAACCTCCTATATATATAATATTATAATAATACCGCTACTAAAAATACACCACCAAACCTAACTATAATATCAAAAATCCAAAATAAGCTATACTCGTAAATAAATACCGTCATAAATAATAAACTTAATAATGTATTAATATACAAATTAATAAATATAAACATAACCACCGCCTACACTATTTTACTTGTAATTTATAGTATATATATATATTAAATAAATCACTCAACTATATAAAATAGCACTAACTACTCATATATATATATTATATAAAATAACACTCAACTACAGATAACTCGTACTACTACACACTCACTTAATATATATAACATAAATTATATACTTAAATTACCCGCTAGGCCCCGCTAGAACCAAAACACTTATAATATTTATAATATATATATATACTTATAATATATGAAAATACTTATTCTTTAAAATATACAAAACACACAGCACAATCCTAACGTAATCATACATAACTCCTAATATATTTAACTAAATACTAATATATAATAACATACAGCACTTAATATTATAATAAATATTACTACTCCAATTACTAAATAAACAAACGTAAATTAAATATATCTACACCTATAGCATATAACACGGCAAATAAACCAATACTAAATATTGTACAGTAGCTACAATAAATTATACAGCCACCTTTATACCATAATTCCAAACTCACTGTATATAATATTTAATATATATTATATATTATTATTTATATTTATATCATATATATATACATATAGATTATATATAATTATATAATACCTTAAACTTAAGATCTTATAAATTAACTAACTATATATATAAATATACCTCAATATTTAACTATATACTACTATATTAAACTTATACCACTAATAATAATAATAAATAATTACTTGAATAAATTTTAAACCAAACCGAATCAATTGATTTCCGATAATTCTGTGATCTAAGATATATTAATTACTACGTTTCATCAATAATAGCACTAATAGTAATAAATTATAGTAGAATGCAGAGCATTGATGACCAAGGAAATAAGCCTCTAATATCAGTCTCTATAAAATCACAATTTAAATGTTTATATATCTAATATTATATAATAATGGTACCCCTTTAAAAGAGAACCAAGGATACTGAGATTATTTTTTCGCGAAGAATATTCAATTAAAATAGATATCTAAAAAACAATAGTCTTAAGACTGAATAGTAATAGTATTAGATTATATAAACTTAGAATAACTATTATACCTATATTTCTGTTATTATAACCAATAGTAATTCTTAATAAGGAACATAATATTTCTCGGTTTTAATAAAAGCAGTTCGACAGAACAACTAAGAGAAGTTTCGGAAACTATTTTTTCGATATTGCCAGGTATCCTATTGATCCCGCTTCGTGGCAAGTACACGGCTAATTTCCTGACGACAGTTCACAGCTAACTACCGCTAGTCCGCAACTAATATTATGGTAGTCCCGGCTATAATGTGTAAGCGGGAAATCTCATATGCAGTCAACTTTTAAATGTCGGACTAGCGGACTAAAGAGTCAGTGAATGTACTCACCTGCTGATATATATAATATAGGGTATCCACTTTTAATAGTAAACATATGTTTTGGAGAATTATTTTATTATCAAAATAACAAGTATTAATTTATTTTTTAAAAAAAAGTCTTTAGACTTATAAAAAGTTATATATATTATAGTAATTATAATATTATATTATATATACATTAGTTTTAATAAACTTTAAAAATATATATTTATAATATAATAATAATTTAATAAGATTATTCTTTTATAAAATTATTTATCAGTATAAATATAATACTAAATATATCAATTAAAAAATAACTCATATAGAGATATAAGAAGATTAGATAACTTAGTATTTAATTACTATAATTTTTTAAAAGTGAGTTATTAACGGTATAAGAAAAAAATTTTGGAAACTTTTTATTATTATTTCCAGCATATCAGTGTTGTGTAAATTAAATGCTTATAATTTTAATATACTAGTCATACGATAATAGTACTTTCACGCTATATCACTTATATCTCACTGAGCTATACCCCCGAACAGAAATAATAAGTGAACTTATAAGTATATGTATAATATATTTAATTTCAGTTTCATGGGTCTCACTAGTCGATATCTATCATATCCTATCTATCTTACTTCATCTATCTCACTCTCTAGCTGCTAGTCATATCACTATATATCTATATAGCTAGTCTAATCCGTCTAATCTAATCTCTGTACTCGTCTGATTCAATGAGAGGTGTGAGGTGTATCGATCCTCACTCATACTCTTCTGTCATTCATTTATCTTATCTAGTCTATCCTCAATCTAGTCTAATCATATCATCTATCTATCTATCTATCTATCTACTCTATCATATCTATCTATCTATCTCTGTACGATAAGTTTTATTTCTGGTTACTTTGAAAGTAATGTTTTATATTATTATTTGAATGTAATTATTATAACTACGAAAAATAGACAGCTTTTCAGACGTAAGCGCTAATTAAGAATTGACAAGTTGAATAAACTATAATTTTTGGATTAATTCTTTTTTTATTTTTTTGATCTTGTATATGAAGAGTAATAGATGTGTAATCAAGGAAACGTGTATATATGTATATATTGATTTCACGTGTACTTTTACTCCACACACCCTTTGTATGAGTGTTACTCTCTCTCTCGTCGCGTCGTGTTCTCTCTTCACTCATATCTCTCCTTGTCTTTGGCTACACGTTTTGTCTCTCTCTCTTTCTGTGATCAAAGAGTGAAATGCTTTTTCGTAGTATGCACAAGCTACGCAAATAGGGTTTTTCTTATCGATTTGATCTTTCTATCATCTGATGAAACATGATTACTGACTAGAATGATGCTATCAGTCTGATTTCGGTTGATTGATTAAATTGAAATTCGTTTCTCTTAAAAAGGAGTATAAAATATGTATTCAGTGATCTCTTATTATCTTATGTTCTGGCTATATCTTTTTTTTTAAAGTAATTTTGGAAACTTTAACCCAATTTTATTACAAGTTTCTTGTAGCTTTTTAGCAAGTCTTTTTTACCTCTTATCTTTTCTTTCGTTACTCTAACAAATACTGACGGAAAAATCATGTTTGCACGTTTATGCAGCGGTACTGTTGGTGTTTCTACAAGCCTATATAATTGTAGTACAGATTCTGTATTTTAGTATAATTCCGTTATGTCGCCACCTATATTATGGTATGTTGATCTGATTATCCATCTTCATTGCGTGATTTTATCTTTTTTTCACAAGTATACAAAACCACACCCTCTTTTTCTCTATCTGTAATGGGTCTGATTAGGAATGGGCCGATGACTATGATAACTGACGACAAAGAAACTGCGGCTTTTACATAACTATCAAGTGTTGATATTGCAGAAGCTTTGGCAGCAAGAAAGAAAATTAATTATTTATAACACTACACTTTTGAATTTTCATCCCTTATAACTCTGCAACTATATATTTAGATCCCCTCAGAGATAACATACCTTAGATTAATTCTCAGTTACTTACATTGGTTCACAAGTGTTGTAGTGGTGCGGTTCGTGAGTTTTTCATTACTTAGTTATAGTGAGTATTATATAAGTGTATGTAATAATAATCACTAAATTATTAAATTGAGATAACATTAACTAAATTACAAATAATTATTATAAATCTATGATTATAAGAGATTTCAATATTTACTTATACGAGTTAGACACTTCTGGGATGCGTTAAGTACTGTGGGCTTAGTGATACTCTCTGATGTTCACACTATGTTTAAAATGTTTCTATTTGAGTTAATTATACATTATAAGTTTTGGTATTATGATTATATCAGTAAAGTTAGATTATTTTCAGTTTAAAAGGATAAAATTATTAAAATTTTGTATTTTTCCCACTTTATATAATATTGTTTAGTTTTTTTTTTTTATATTTCGCAATAAGCAACAGACAGGACGGCTAGTAACAATCTACTTTAATAAGAAAAAGTGAATTTAAAAAATTAAAGTTTAAAAAATTATAAAACTAACGTAACTCAACATAACCTTACTTAACGTATCATAAGCTATTGATGTAATTTATTTTATATATTGGATGATTTATTTGTGGGTCTAGTTAAAGTTGTTTAATTAAAAAAATACGCAATCTGGCACCATGAGATCTTTGTACTTTCTGTTCGATAAGTTAAAACGGTGATAAGAAAGATAACGAAATTTTACCTCTTTTTTGTTTTTCCCACGAAGGAGCATCCGTCCTTAGATAGGAGGGATAAGTTATACCTTACCCGATGCTCCAGAAGTGAACCATGGCCCCGCTCAAATGTTAGCATTGATTTCATGTAGTTATTTTCATAGTTTACTGGGTGTACTTTCTTCGTTATGGTCATGTTTAAGTTGCTGTGACATGTGATAAATGTGCCTGTGCTACATGCCCAGTATTTTTCCAAATTCATCATATCATCCCATATCCGATTCCAATTACAGTTATTCATTTCGTCAGTCGTCCGACTATTTTAGGACTTCACTAGTCTTTTTCTCTGTAACAGGGATTTGCTTAGTTGAAACCTCCACACTGTGTTCTGGTTCTTATTTTGCTCGAGATATCCACTTTTTCAGATATCTTCTGGTATTTTACTGTTGTGCATTGTATGGTGTTAGCCATCCGAATTATAATAGTAGTAGATTATATTATACTATGTTATATAGTATTATGATGTTAATTGAGGTTAATGCATTATCAGCAGAGTATTAGGTACTAGTATAGTGGTGATATCATGATAAACGTAAGTGGGCCCCTAGGTAGTAGCTAGGTGGTATAGTAGAGGTATAGTATAATTGATATGTGGCTATATAGACGCCGGGGGGGTGACGCTAAGAGTATATATAATATCGTATGTAGTAGTATGATAGATATCATAATATTGTTATTTATTACTATAATAAATGAATCTATTTTAATTATGAATATATTTTGAAGTATATAGTATATGTACATATCAATGTGGTGTTTATACGATATTAGTATATATAGATATATGGTATATAGGTTATGAATATAATGAGAGTAATGCGATGATGATTATAGATGGGGTTAGTAGCGTGAGTAGATATATATATGATATACTATTAAAGATTAATCTCAACGCTAAGGAACCGTGTGTCCTATAGTTAGATATAGAATGGATAGTTTATATAATATACTTTAATATAATACTATATAGTATTATGGTATACTATTATGTTTAAAATGTGTGTGAGTATAGGTGTGTGTGTGAGGTGTGGATGGTGTAGTGTCGTTATTTTGTACCTAGCCACTGCAGTTACCTCTTGCCTACAGTTATTATAGTATGTTAGTATATACAACACATCAAGGTGATTACTTGCAGGGGTTATACGATGCGTATGTTATTATATGGTATAAGTGATATGATGAGAGGGGTAGACTCACTCAATAATTTATAAGTAGGATATTAGGAGTATTATATATTATATATATTAATTATATATACTATTATATATATATATATATATATATTATATATAATATACATAATTTTATAATATATATATATATATATTTTTTATTCTTACATTTTGTTATATTGTTATATTTCCTTAATATAGGTTTTGTTTGACTACCTTGATGTGTGCTATTCTACCGGGTGTGGTATATATATAGTGAGTATATAATTGTGTGCAATAAGTAATATAGGTTTTGTTTGACTACCTTGCTGTGTACTATTCTACTATCATACTAACGTTTCTCCATAAAGCCTGTCATATGGCGGCCTCTCGTCGTATGCAGCTGTCCTTGGCCCATAGAATGCCTATTTTACTTTTTTATATATATACAAAAAGGGGCCTACCTCTAAAAACGGTAGCGCTTAGGAAGACTCTTCTCCTGCCCGTGGAAATTCAGGCTTTCACAGCCTTTGTGTATTAATTTTAGGTCTCTTCTTAATTTTAAGTATCTTAATTTTAAGCATTTTTTAATTTTAATTATAACTGTTTCATCAGCTAGAATAGGCAAGCACTCTTTTATTGCCCAATGCTCACCTGGGTCTTTTTGTATAAATATTTTATAATTTTTTATAATATTTAGTTGCAATTATGCCTCCCAACGACGAAGGCACAGATAATGTTACCAATCCACCTCCGGCTCCGGCTCAACCTCAAACTTCCTCAATTGCTATGTATCAGGGTAAGTTTTTACAAGAAGAGTTAGACTTAACTTTTGTCCTCCTCGAATTACAATTGGACGCTATATCAGAAGGCAAGCGCTTCTGAGCCTTCCTGAACATTCTTCCTGTAAAGATTTTGTAGCGTCTAAAAGACGCTCTGACTAGATTGCATGGAAATACTCACCCATATACTGAACTAAAAAATATACTTTTAGCAAGGGTAGGAGAGTCATAGTCTGACAAAATATAGAAGCTCCTTCAAAACGAGGATTTGGGCAGTCAACTGCCATCAGTGCTGCTCATCGATATGCTTGGACTCTTGGATGACCCTCAGGTTGGCCAGTGTGTTCACATCGTTAGGGAATTGTTTATTAAAAAATTACAGCACGATCTACAATATCATGTCGCCACTATCGACCCATATAGCTCTTTGCAAGAGCTCGCCGCATATGCCGATAGTGTTTATAGAGTAAAGCAAAACGTTCTATGACACAAAGCATACCCTTAGCTGCCGCAGCAATGTCAGCCTTGCCACAAAGTCAGGGGTCGTACATCCACAATAGTAGGCAAACTCAAGGACTGGCTAATGCGCTGCATCCTGCGCCCGCACGTAACATCTCACTAGAAAGTCGAATAGGATTCCTTGAAAATACGATCTCAAACCTTCAGTCTAGAATTCGCACCCTTGAATCACGACCCTATCCTGGCCCATATACTGCACCTGCACCTACTTTCGATTCTTTCATTGCTTAGGTTTAATTCTATTTTATTATTATTATTATTATTATTATTATTATTATTATTATTATTATTATTATTATTATTATTATTGATTATTTATTTATTATTCATCTATTATATATATTATTATTATTATATTGATTTATTGGACGTTGCATTCCCTATTATCTATTAATCTTTATTATTATTTATAACAATTGATTTACCTTTTTATTATGATCTATTATTATTATTATTATTATTATTATTATTATTATTATTATTTTATTATTATTATTATTATTATTTTTTATTATTATTATTATTTATTATTATTATTATTATTAATATTATTCCTACTTACATTAATTTATTATTATTATTTTTTTTATCAATTATTCATTATTCAGAGTCTTTTAATTATTTTATTATTATTACTTTATTATTATTGTTATTATTAAATTGTTAAATTATTTTGATTAATATTATTGCAACTATTTCCATTTTATTATTATATTATTATTATTATTATTATTATTTTATTATTATTATTAATTATTATTATTATCATTATTATTATTATTATTATTATTATATATATTTTTTATTATTATCTATTTCACAATTTATCCAAAATCAGTATTTTATAGTTATTATTATTTTTATTAAGTATTACTTTAATAATGAATAATATTATTATTCTTTATTATTATTATTATTATTAATTATTATTATTATTATTATTATTATTATTATTATTATATTATATTTTAATTATTATATTATTATTATTTATTATTATTATTATTAATTATGATTTATTATTTTATTATTTTATTATAATTATTATATATCTTTCATTTTTTTTGTGTAAGTTTTCTTTATTATTTCCTAATATAGGATTTGCTTGATTTGTTTCTTTGTGTGTTATTTTACTTCAATCTACGAGTTGGCCAGCGTCATGAGAAAACTCCTTTAAGTCTCTGCGCACCTATAGACTGTAGTTGCTTAGCTTCACATGATATGGAATCTGCATGTAGCATACTGCCGACTTGAAGGATGAACTCTGACAGACACCCTCTTTCGCGCTCATAGTATATTGTAATCGAGCTGCAGAGTATTATCTTGTATTATGCGTGCGAGATCGTATGTATTATGCGCTAGCTATCTTCTGTCGGCAAGGATCGTATACGTAAGTCTTCTATAGCGTGCAGCAGAACGTCGGTTTTTATTAATAGAAATTCTTATAGAAATAGAATATGATCGAATGAAATTCCAGTCTTATCTAAGGTCAATCTATGATTTGGGCTTTGGTTCTGGGAGTAATTTAGAAAGAGATACTACTCATCATACGTATTTCAACACAGTTGCTTTGATTATGAAAACGTGAATATAAAAAATAATAAGTGTTGCTGAAGTCTCTGATCAGATGTATTACAATTCGTAGATATATTGTATGACGTTGACTAGATATGTAATAAGATGTCCCGCCAATCTTATGCGCAGTAATGGTGTGCTTAAGCTTCCTGCTCATGGAGAGTCGTAATATATCACGGCGTCAGTTAGGCTCACTGATCCTTTATAGGTTTATAGATTGTAGTATACTCTCTTTTCTGATATGCATATGAAGTGTCGAGCGTCACATAAACATAGCTGCGTTGCAAATATATAGAGATAGAGTTATACACATATGATTAGTTATAAGAGCTAGGTGAGCTATACATAATATTATTATTGGGTCCTTTGTATGTGTCTGATATCTCCGAGCAAGTTAACGTAATATTCATTCAATAAAAAAAATCAATTATTTATGAATTAAAATCAAAACTGGAAAATATTTTTTGTAAGTTTTGGTAATAGGGGAATAATAATAGTTTTAGATGAATATGAAATTAAAGTTTATCTGGTTCTGACTTAATAGAATAAAATTAAGACAAAAAGTGGCTCTCGTTGTAGATTTCTATTATATTTAAGATGACTATGCCTAAAGAAAATGGATAAAAATTGCTCTAAGCTAAATTACTCCAAAGGGTGGCAATAGTAGTATACTATATATATATATATGTTGTTCGAAAAAAAATTATATATAATTATATATATCTATATATAATATATATTTATATTAATATATATTATACATATGATAAACGTAATAATATATATATATTATATATATATATAGTTTAGTGAAGTCTGAAAATCTGAAACTTTTATTTATTATTACACATATATTACTATATCAAACTGTTTTATATATATATATAACTATAAATAAATATAAAGGTACATCACTAATACTATATATATATCAATACTATATATATATATATATGAATATAATATTATAATTATATAGCTATTATATATATATATTATACTATAAATATATAGTATATAAATATATATATATATATAGTAGTATTAATAATTTACTATATAATAAATATATATATAATATATAATATTATATATATATAGTAATAAAGATATATGATATATATATCTATAATAAATAATATATAGTTATTATATATAGGATATAATTATTTTATATTATATTATATATATATACTGGGTTCTATTATATATAATATTAGTATATTTTACTATATATAGTATATTTATATATAACTTATATAGTTTTAATTGTATATATATATACATATAGTATATTTATATATACTATATTATTATATATATATATAGTATAGTTATATATATAATATATACTATATATTATATAGAATTATAAATATATATATATATGGATATCTATATATATATAATATATATAATATATATATGTATATTATATATTATATAAATTATTATATAGTATATATACTATGTGTTGGTTCGTTACGTAACTATTATATATAATAAATATATTAATTACAGCTACATATATATGGTATATTAATGTATAGTAATAGCTATATTATGTACGCTATTAGTATATTATAGTACATATATATTTATAAATATATATATTGTATAATATTATAGTATAATTAATATATAGCTAATAATATACTATATATTATATATGATATATACTATATTATATGTATATATATATATATATATATATAATATATATATATTTATATAATATATTATATATATATATAATTATATTATTAATACTATATATATATATAGTATACAGTTATATATATAATACTATAACATCGGTATTTATTATATATTATAAGATAAAATATATAAATATAGCTATATAATATATATATAACTATAATATATAAAGTTATGAATATTACTGGACTTAATACAGCATAGTATATTTATATAGTACTAGTACTACTAGGTATAGTATTAGTATAGCCTATATAAATATATATTATCGTATATATATTATTATATAGTATTATATATATCTATATATAGATATATATTACATATATTATATATATATTATTTATATACATATACATAATAGGTTATATATATTATATATGATATAGAGTATATATATAATATAGATAGTAATTATATATCTTCTTATATAATATTATAGTATTTATGTAATAAATGTTACATATAATTATAATTCTAGTAATATTATTTTTTTAATTTTTTATTATATTGTATAATCTTTTTATAGGTCTAAAATATATATTTATTATATATAATATATAGTATATTAAATATTTGATAATATATAATACTATATATAGTAGTATATATTGATATATTATTAATTCGCTATATATATATTATTATATATTAATATATACATAAATTTATAAATAAACTATATTATAAGATAATACGACATATAAACGTATATATATTATATTATATAAGGTATATCGTATATTAAATATACTAATTAATATATACTATTAGTTATATATAAGTATATATATATAGTATATAAATTTATTATATATATTATAGTTATATATATATATATATATTATATCATAATTTATATATTATATATATATATATATATATATAATAATTTATATATATAGCTGGTATTATCATAAATATTATTAATATAAATATACATATGATATATAGTATTTAATATAATTAGTAGTAATAGTAGTATATTTATCGATTATTAGTATATATATAAATAATAGTATAAATAGGTATTAAATGTATGATAATAGATTATATATATATATATAGATTATTATTGATTAGAATACAGAATTACTATTATAATTATATCTACTAAATATATTATAACTACGATATATGTAACAGCTTTGAGTATATCATTATTATATATAAGTAGTATTAACAATATTATAATACTATATACTAGTATTATATATTATATATATATACCCTAAGGATTATCAGACGAGACAGTATATATTAACATATATATATTATGCATATATATACATATCTATACACTGTATAGATATATACTCTGGATTCTCAAACATTTGTACTCGATATAGGTATCAATTAGTATATATAATCGATATTATATATGATATATATATATACTATATATATAATATATATACTATATATTATATATATGTATATATATTTTATTAATAGGTAGTAGTATAATGGTTGTCGCCTATATAAAATATACTAGGTGATGTATAGGTGTATCATATATTAATATATATATATATATATATAGTTATATATAGTATTTATATAAGAGTATAATATATTTACATATTATAGTAGGTAGATATAAGTATACTCACTTATCGCTTTATAGATATATTATACGTAATATATGGTTACTATAAGAGATATACGTTATACCCACGATTACGATATATATATATAATATATAATATATAAATATATATAATATATATAAGAGCTATTATAAAATGCATATAAATGTAAATGGATATGCCAACACTTATATCTTCAAACGAAAGTTGTTTGATGATTAGGACATTGGAGCAAACAAAGAAGGCTGTAGATTAAGAGTTCTGCAGAGAATTTATCAGATCCAGCAAGCAATTTTACAAAAATTAAAAGAAAGCTTTTCTCAAATATCATGTAAATAAATCTCACATTCTCAATTAAAGGTTCATACATATATAGGAGAGTTTTGTCATCTCCAGTTCCGAACCCATGGCCGCGATATTTTCTACCATCCTAACTAGACCACCATTCTATACATCAAGACATTGAAGAAATTGTGAGATTAATAGATGTCTGGGACAAGTTGTTGCAGAAATAAATTTTATCATGCGCAAATTTAAGATTTGTGTTGGACTGGGTATTATTGTAGCCAATGTAGATAAGATTTTCGATGAATTGGACGCAAGTGTGCAAGTACGCTTCCAAGAAGCTGTAAATAGTAAATATTAATATTGTACGCAATATTAAAAAGTAAACAAAAGTATACTAATTTAATTAGAATATCAAATCTTATAATGTTTCTTTACAACAAAAATCAAAGGAAAACGAATAAGTAAATTAATATTACTTATGTGGGAAAAACTTTTCAACTGAAAGTTATTGCAGACGTAATATATATGAATATATAATATTATAATGATATAGCATGATAAGTAAATATATCTAGAATATATAATACATACTATATTTATAATATATATAGATTAGTATCATTACGAGAGACGAGAGAGAGAGTAGAAGAAGAGGTAGATAGAGAAACTCCGGGACCGAGGACTCGACCGATTTTAGAAAAGCGTCGCTGTTAGACAATGATTACAGAGGCATCTACCAACTGTACAATCGCCTCAGAAAAGAAGGTATCTCCAGAATGGAGTTTCAAGTCTTCCATGCTTTGAGTAACACATGCTTTTGAAGAGTCCAGGTACTTATTTAAATTGCCATCGAAAGAGTGCTAGTGGAACGCCTGTTCGGAGGCACATGGCGATTCTCTGGGATTTTTCTCTGTCTATCTAGTCGCAAATTGTAAGAAGCCAGAAAGTTTATGTCATTATCGCATGGTTGACTTCTGATTATGTTGCTCATGTAACCAGGAGAATAGAGTCAAGGAGAAGGAATCCTATCCTTAGGTTCCCAGATGGAATGTTCTTAACCAGCACCCTTATTATATTAATATATAGTAAGTATATATATATTATTTTTTATATATATATACATATACTATTATATCATATATTACTAATATATTATCTATATATATTATAGTTGTTAAATATATATAAGTTAGTTATAAATGTTATAGTAACTCGTATATTATATATATAATATATGTAGTAGTATAGCATGCTATGAATATACTTAGTACTATTATATATGTAGTATTGTATATTATATTATAATATAGGTATATATAGATATATATATTATATAAATACTTTATATATTATAGTATAATTTATAAAGTATTATATATTATAATATATATATATATGTATATGTAAATTATGTATATATATTGATAGTATATTATTAATAAATACTATGTATATACATATGTATATGTATGTATTAATAGTATCTATATATTATTAATATCTATGATAGTACTAAATAGGTAAATATAGTAATATAGGTATACTATATAGTATATAATTGTATATATATATATAATTATTATATATAAAACGTATATAATATTTAATATTATATATAACACTACTATAATTATAATATAATATATATATTAAGATATTAGTATATATATGCATAATAAGTAAACTAATTATATAAATTATACTTATATCATATATGATTAGTAGTATATACTATTCTTGATAATGATGGGGGAGTGAAAGGGTCAAGGCGCGCATGGGAGATTGTTTTTGTTATTATCATGTCTTTGCTCATCCGAACAGAGATCAGATGGTTTTTGCGTACGCTTGCTATTAACCGTTTTGTTTTCGCTAAATGATTAATATAATTTTAGGATCGATTCAAACTGTCTTTATTCACTTCTGTTTTACCAAGCAAATTGTAGGCGACCAGATTATATTTTCATAGTTAATAATGAATACATTAGATATTCTCCTTATTATTATTATTATATTATTTTATATACTTACTTATTATTATGATTATTTTATATAAGTATATTATTAATTAATTAATGTTTATTATTATTATTATATTATTATTATTATTTATATGTTATTTATATGTTATTCTTTTGTATTAATTATGGATTATTACATTATTATTATTATGTATAAGTCAGAACACAATTTTGGTTATATAGGATTTAATTATTGATTATTATATTATGTCTTAATTAATTATATTATTATGTAATTATTATTTATGCTTTTTTTATTTAGGTGTTAGAGGATTATTTTTGATGTTACTATATTATGTATGAATATATTTTAAATTATTTTATTAATTATTATAACATATTATGTATTAATTATATTATATTAATCATTTTATTATTAGATATAATATTGATTATTAATTATCTTAATTATTATTATTATATTATTATTATTTTATTATTGCAAAGTTGAATTAGATAACGATTATTGAAATAATTGTAATCTCTCGAGCTGTTAGAATAATTGTAGCTTTTAAAAGATGTTCCTAGGCATTGCTTCTCTCCCAGTGGCCGTATCTTGAGAATAATCTTTTTTTATTTATCAATGCTAGTGCGCTTTCCAAATATGTCATTAACTCCATCAAGGCATCTTGAGTGTTTTCTGGCAGTTCGTTGTTCTTATGCTTATTCGTGATAGTTTCCTCTTTCTCCTAACTACACTAAGGCACATTAAATAACCTTTGGATCATAGCAAAATTTTGTTCGTCCTAGACCTACTCCAATTTTAAGCTGTTATTTTTTCATCTTAGTCCTAACGAATGTTGTATATGAATGTTTATATTAAAAGATTTAATCGCATTCAACAACTTCATTTACTTAATAACATTCACAACATCATTGTTCCTCACTTTAAACTCAATCGTATGACTTTTCGAAGTCAAGAAAGCATACAATTTTTTTTCCTTTTTTTCATGGTATTTCTCTGCCAGCATTTTCAAGGCAAGCAGATCCTTAAAACCACATTATTTTCCCAAAATCTATTATTTCATAATACACTTAACTATTTTTGCTATTACCCGTCTACATACTTTGTCCACTACACTCAGTAAACTTATTTCTCTATTGTTAGAAACCTCCAATTTCACAATTATCTTTCCTTTATCTTTCCCTGCCGAGATTTAGAACAGTTGTTTATGAAATATAATTAGATAGATCAAATAGTTCATAATAGATAAATAAATATATCAAATAGGTTATTATAGATAAGCCTTATTCTGAGTTCTACAGGTAGAGAAGATCTCTATAAAGGAAAATAAGATTTTGGAGACGACTAAGAGTCGAACTTTTCCATTGTTCGAACACAGTTGAAGACTGGAATGAGTGAATATTTCTTTTATAAGTAACTGACTTCCTTTGGATAACAGAGTTGTCCTACAGAAAGTGGGAAAATATTTATATAAAGAAAATTTTTTTTGATCTGTAATTCAGATTCTTTATTGTGAAATGAAATTTATTCCGACAGGTTCACTTCCTAAGCAGGAATCAGCAATAGGATTGCAATGAACAGCACAGATTTTTAAATATCGTAAGCATCTGGTAAAAAATTTTAATTATGTAATTTTATTAAATGTAGGATAATTTTCACCAAAGTCGGTCGCGACAACCTAGATAAAATTTATCAATTCTTTTCAAGGAAAATCCACTCTGCTTTCAAAAACGACCTCAAAAATCAATCTCTTCAGAACCACATTCATTTAACAAAATTTTTTAGAGCTTTTCATTATTGGCTTTTAAAAATTTTGGATTTCTCTCTCTCCAAATTTTTCATTTTTAATTACCATTGTTTCGTCCCTTTTCAAAACCATCCTTCTGGAAAGAGTCAGAATCAGTATTATATATATATATATGCTATATATATAGGTATTATAGATATAATTATATATATATATATATATTTAGACACTATTCTATCCTCTATCGCTTAGCAGCGTCTTTTATTGGCTTAGATGAGTACATAGTGATGTGGTTTGTAGCTAATGGTATAAAAACACGGCTATCAACTATATGTTGATATATATTTATATATACTTGAAATGGTGTTATATTATACAGCATATCATGTGAGTTTGTATCAACAAATGGAGGTACATACAGTATATGACTATAATAAATTGATCAATATAGTATCGGATAATAATAGTAATACTTAATATATTATATTATCTAAGATATTGTATATTATATATTATATATATTTATATATAATATAAGTGAATATAATTATTATATAGGTATATATATAATATATATATATAGTATATATATATATATATTTGTAAAAATAATGTAGAGTAGACTTTCCCTTCATACTTAACCTTAGATAAAAAATTATTTGAATTCCAAATTTTAAAAAAATAAATGCATCTTTTAAAGTCTCTTGAAAGAAGTCGAGTATTATGAATACACTTGACAACAAATTTTGAAAAGTTTTCTCCTTCAAGAACGAAATATTCAGATTCTTTTATATTTTTTTGTGTCTGAATCCTAAAATGCCAAAAATAAAAATAAAAAATTTCTACAATTTTAGAGTTATTGAAGTTCTGAATATATTAAAATTTAGGAAATCTTAATTTAATTTATATCAGTCCATATAAATGTAACATGAATTGAATAAATAATATATAAAATATGTTGATGAACAGAATAATCGTAGAAAATTTATTTTTTTATATTGATTTTCCATCTTTGAAACGGGAAGAAGGAATCTCTTTATATGATCGTTGATTACACCTACTCAATTAGATAGAAAATATCAAGATGAGTCAAAGCTATTGGATTAGAAAAAATCAAGATGAGTTAAAGCATTAAATAGGAAAAAATCCAGATGAGTAAAAGCAATTGGATAAGAAAAATCAAGATTAGTCACAGTAATTAGGTAGAATAAAATTAATATGAAGCCGAAGCAATTATTATCTTTCTATTTTTTTTACAGATAAACAAGTGCGTAGAGCAATATTCCTCACAGGAAATCACTCTGAAATTTAACCTCACTCCCCATATCTTCAATTCCCATTCACAATATCTTCAATAGCTGTATATCTGTTAAAACGAAGCATGGTTTCCACACAACGGTTATACTGATGAAAAATAACTTTTAAAAGACTGAGTAGAAACGTTTGAAACTTTGCTAACCAGGAAGAAACATTTGAAGTGATATAATAACTAGAACCAGGATAACTTCTCTGCTTCTTCGGTTCTGCGGAGAGCACAGAGGCCCCATGATAATGTTTGTTTTTAGCTTGATAATAATATAAATGAATTGTATATGCATGATTATGTTAGGAATTGACAATGTGGTTTGTCTTGTATAGATATTACTTATGTAGTATCAACCCTCTTTTTAAATTATATTATATTATATATATATAATATTATTATCTATAGTTTATATATATATTAGTATATATATTATATATATTATAATATATTATATATATATAGTATATAGTTATAATATAACATAAACATATATATATGGTATATAATAAAATCTTTAAGTATATATAATATATATATAATATTGATATAATAAGTATATATTGTGATCTTTAATTTTCATATGTTTCCTCTTCTCTCTCTCTCTCTCTCTTTCTCTCGTCTTCTCTCTTCTCTCTCTCATCTTCTCTCTCTCTCTCTCGATTCTCTCTGCTCTTCTCTCTCTTCACTCTTCTCTCTCTCTCTTTCTCTTCGCTTTCCTCTCTATACATTTGCCAAATACATTCGTTACAAAATTTTTTGATTGATTAATTATTATCTATCTACTACCTTAATTAACAACTAAAAACAATAAAGAAATTATTGTAGTTGAATAAAATTAACCAAAAACAATAATTTCTAGATCTTTTTTACCTATCTCTAAATATAACCAGCTGATTTACATTCATATTAGCCTTTTGAAAGGCCAAATTAGTAATTACTTATATTATTAGTCTTGAAATATTTAAATGATATCTTTAGCAGAATATGTTCTAGATAAAAATCTTGGCAAAATTTGAGTGGAAATAAATAAAAAATAGTTGAGAGTTTTCTAGAAAAAAATTCACAGATCTATTTTCAAATCTTACTAAACTAATTATCGTTTTTTTCTTAATTTATTAAAATTTATAAAATAAAAATAGAATAAAACAATAATAAAATTAAATTAATATCACGATAAGCAATAATAAGATAAAAACAAATAATTATTTTTAAAATTAATTAATATTCTTTAAAAAATAAAAAGAATAGATATTTTTTTTTTTTTTTTTTTTTTTTTTTTTTTTAAATTCAATACCAATGAGATCCATTAATAAATTTGAATATTTAATGTTGAATAAAAGGAAAATCGGCACTTTTTTTTCAATTAAAATTATCCATTTATAACTGAAAATTCAAATAAAAAAAAAAATCTAATCTTTTTTTTTATTTTCTTTTCAATATTTTCGAAATTACATTTATAATTTTTAACGAATTTTATTCAAATCTTTTAATTCAAATTATAAATAATAATAATAATAATAATAATAATAATAATATAGAAAATATCAATAAATTGATAATAATAAAACATGTAATATTTTAATAATCAATATATATTAATAGTTTTTTTCAGACCGCGGTTCTTCCATTACGATTTGCCTTTGTTAGGTTGCGTAGAGCCGTCGGATGTGCGTATGGCCGGCTGGCTCCCGTTATGGTTGAAGTCTTGAGCGAACGGGTCACCAGGACTTCAAGGAGCAGCGTTCTTTGCTTTTTTCGGGCCGCGGCGCCGGCGCGGGTCATGGCACGACCGGGCATGTCCTGAATAACGGCGGAGAAGACTCGGGGTCCATCGCCACAGACAGTTCGCGGCGCTCACGCGTGTGGACTTTCGTTCGCACTAGAGTGCCGATAGACAATTCGAGGGAGGCTCACACTCACGTGGGCTGGAGGCGAATAGGGTTAGTCAGGGCGGCAGGTTGGCTTCGGGGTGGGCCCGTAGGCGGCGGGTCACACAGATTTTTATAATAAATTATTATACATAATAATTAATATTCATTAATATTCATAAATATTCATAATATTCATGAATTGAATATTAATATAATAATAGAATATATACCATTATGAATTAATCAATTAGATAAATAACTTAATAATAATTAATAATATTAATAATAATAATAAATAATTATTAAATATAATAAATAATAATAAATAATATAACTATAATTAAATAGATATTAATTAATATGTAATAATAATAATCAATCTGGAAAACATGTCTAAATATTCTATGTCATACATAACTTTTTTATTTAAACTTCTAAATAGCCTTCCGAGTAACATATTGTTAACACTGTTTTTCAGGACAATTTCGTTGCTAAACAAAATATAGTCGAATTGTTTGTAACAATCCGAACTTTCGTCTTCACATGGACACTTTTCAAGGGATGATTGTTATGACTTTTTAAACAGCAAAGATAGAAGCAAAATTAATTACAAATATTAATAAGTAAGATTAAAAAGAGAAATGTATTGTAACAACGGATACGAAATTTAAAGGTGTCAATCAAGTTCATAATTTAGAGAGTTTATTTTTTTTTTATTTATTTTTTTTTTGTTCAAGCAAAAATATTTGAAATGTATTTATTTTGTTTATGTATTTTTCTTGTTTACGAAGAAAACTCCGCTGGTCTAAGTTCACAAAACTCTTTTTTTTTATGCAGGATTTTAAATTGGTTCACTATATCGTAGTTGAGTGGCTTGCCTGTTCTACCTACATATGTTGCTGTATCCTACTTAGCCATGGTGAGTACTTTGGGCTGGAGCAACAAACGCGCGTGAAGAGGAGCTCGTGGGTATCAACAATGTAAAAGTGAGATTGGTTCTTTTTCTGCTTTACAAGGGAGCAGAGATTGTGAATTAAACACCCTATTTCCAGAATCCAGTCAACAGATGGCCATCAGACGGAGCACTACTAAACAAGAGGATGAAAATGCAAGGTATAATAGCTTTTCACAGTGATATATATGGTTTCATTATATTTGCTTTAAATATCATTCCTAAAAATATTTTAAATTTGGTTTTTATTAATTTATTGGATCAACTACTTTGCTCTCGGGGTGCACATAGCGAAAATAGTTATCATTATCCTATAATTATATTAATTATAATTAAATAATCAACCATTGAGCAGAAGAATAGATTAATAATAATGAGAAGTAATATAAAATGATAATATAATATTTATATCAATAATATATTTTAATTAGATATTAATAATAATAATATAGATTAATAAAGATCTTAAAAGACAGAATATATTTTGTCAATTTGTGATTATAATTTGATTAGATAATAATAATTTATTGTTTTCTTTTATTCTAATATTTAATATAATAATAAATAAAATAATCGAATAAGTAGATAAATAATACTAATATGAATGATTGAATGTCAAAATAATACATTAATAATTAATTATAAATAGATAATAACTAACCATAATAATATAATAGTAATATTAATAATTAAGGTAGATAATAAATAAAAAATAATAATGATAATATTAATAATAATTTTTTAATAGTACGCATTAGGATATTGCTGTAAGAGTAATATAGATACATAATAATTAATAATAATAAATAATAGATAATCTTGGTTAATAAGTAATGAATAATAGTAATAAGTAATCTTGCATATAACAATAATATATGAATAATTAATTAGTATGAAAATAGGTTTTGGATAGAAAGATAGATAATAGTAAGTAATAAAATGATAGGTCATTGGCGACGCAAATGTGGGAAGGATTGTTGACTAATAATAATTTTCTAATAATAATAATAATAAATAATTATAGATGATGACATGGAGTGCCTAGATGGAGTCGGGTGGAAATGCCATGAATAAAATTTCCAAGGAAGTATTAACTAAGAACAAGTTGCAAATAAAATTATAAAATAAAAAGATTTAAAAAATTTAAATTGACAAATCATAAGATATATTTGTGATTTATATTATATTTGAATAATATATAAGTATATTTAATAAGTATAATATTTTAATTAATAATAAAATGATCAATAAGTAATAATAATTTATAGATAATATATAATATAATAATAATAATAATAATAATAATTATATAATAATAATAATAATAAATATATAATGAGTACAGACCTAGAGTAATTAATAATAATCAATAATAATAATTAGTATTAATATAATATAATAATTAATAATAATAGTAGTGATAATTATCTACATAATAATAATGAATAATAATATTATAATATTCAACAAAATAAGAAAAATAGTATAAATATTTTTTAATTTGAGTTATAAATCTTAGATCGAAAGAGAATAAATATAGGAAAATTTTATAAAAACTCACCAGAAAGAATACGAGGAAGTGAAAGGTTTAAGTTTAAATATTACATTTGGCAAGAAAATTTATATATTAGATACTTTTATAGCGGATTTAGTATTTAATGGCCAAATTGAATTCGATCCTATATATCACTGGACTGATAGATTGGAGAAATAAAATTTCAGTATAAAACTTTCAAATCTCTTAGCGTTAAGAATTACAATTGTAATAATATTTATAAGTTTATTTCTTTAAGTTTAAATATATTAAAACTTATAAAATAAGTAATATATCATACTAATTTCTATATTTACTGTATATATATAATATATATTATATATACTATAATCAATACTGTATAGTATATATATATCATTATGAATAAATTTTTCTCTATATATAATATATTATAATAATAGTAATATAGTATAAGTATCATATTCTTAGATATATAGTATAAAGAAATTTCTATAGTATACTTATATAGTATAGTATTGTATATGATAGGTAGTTCCAAAATCTTAATTATGAGAGATATCACGAGATATCATTAATAAGCTCCTAGTACTGATAGTGATTAGTAGATATAATAGATATAGAATAGCTTAAACAGTATATAGCTTTAGTATAAGTCTTATACGTTGAGTAATATGGGTATGATATTTATATATCGGGAGGTAAGTTATGTGTTCAGTGTATTGATATATTGTATTTATATTCTTGTATAAATAATAAATAACTATGATCATAGTATATACTAGAATAGAAGTATAGATGGACTACAGTTAATACAATACGATGAGGTATATATGTATAAGGTGGAGGTATAACCTATGATTAATAGATATGTAGCTGAATAAAGGGTAAGAACTATAGTAGTATAGTATTAATATTATATAAATGGTATTATATGAGTTATATAGATTATATACGTATAGTAAGTTATCTATAGTTATGAGTATGCTACTTATTAGAGTTAATATATATAGATATAGTAGTTCGATACAAGTTATATATGATTAATATCATACTATTCTAATACTTGTACGTAGTAGTATAACTATATATATCAATATATGTATATATATAATGGGTAATAGTATATATATATAGTTATATTACGAGCTATATTATGGTTATATCTGAGTGACCATATGTATAAATATAGTATAGTATCATTAGTATGTATTAATAATAGGATTATATATTATGTAATAATATATTATATGACACCTAGGGTTTATATATACCTTATATAGTAGATATACGTCTAATATTATATATATATATATAGTATATAGTACATAAAATAC